>MJUU01074523.1:22619-37099 GCA_002080025.1 Modiolus philippinarum
CCCATGTAGAAATGTTTTATAGGCAAGATTTTATAATTGTTTATATAAGTTAATAAAACAGTTATTTCACACCCCGTTTCGCAAAATATCAAAACCATTGTCCCTCGATGATGAAAATGACTTGTAAAACTTTTGCCTTCCGTCTTACGTCTTTAATTCATTTAAAGATAGGTTTAATTCATTTGTACCTATCTTTAATTCAATTGAACCTATCTTCAAATGATTTAAAGATAGGTTCAATTCATTTGAAGATAGGTGCAATTGAATTAAAGATAGGTACAAATCAAACAAACGGTCGTTTATTTGCACCTATCTTCAATTGAATTAAAGATATCTTTAATTGAATTGAACATATCTTTAATTGAATTGAACCTATCTTTAATTGAATTGCACCTATCTTTAATTAGATTAAAGATATCCTTATATGAATTGAACCTATCTTCAAATATTTGAAGATAGGTATAATTATTTGAATATATGTTAATATGGCGTTCCATACGTTTATTTGCATCTATCTTCAACTGAATTAAAGATATCTTTAATTGAATTGAACATATCTTTAATTGAATTGAACCTATCTTTAATTGAATTGCACCAATCTTTAATTGAATTAAAGATATCTTTAAATGAATTATTTGAAGATAGGTATAATTATTTGAATATATGTTAATTTGGCGTTCCATACATTTGGAGCAAGTATTATAAAGAATTGTTCGTTTGATGGAAAAGGGGGGGGGGTCAAATTGGATATATATAGAAAAATATAGAAGTAAAAGGGCAAGGACCTGTGGAAGTGAATTATTATTTACTTACATTGCATTTGATTTCAACAATGAAAACAACACAGAAAGCAATTTTTATAACTATTGAAAAGATTCATCGGTACTGGTTGAAGGTCACAGTGTGGAAAACATTTACTCATTTGCACAAACTGAATCTAAAGTAATTTCGGTATAACATTCAACTATTCCTGATAAAATATTTACAGTTGATTATTGCAAAAGATCACAATGGAAATTTCTTACCGTTTCATGGATAAATAAACAAAAACAAACAACAAGNGCTTTAGTTATGTGGTAAGTTTATTTTGACAGATGTCGGATGATATTTGTAGGCGTTTTCTTCTTTAACTATATATATATATATATATATATATATATATATATGGATGGCAACGATTACAAAGTGTCCATTAATGGATCTGTAAATGCAAAAGATCAGCTGGTTTATTACATAAATTTGATAAAAATATAACAAGACATCTCTGATCTATTGCACACTACTGCAACCTTTCTTTGTCATGAAAACAGAAAGATGTTCAAACACAATTCACAGTACAGTGTACTACAATCTCCAGAAACACCACTTTTGAAATTTACCTTTTTTTAAACACCTTAAGCTTTTAGAAGATATAAAAGTTTAAACTGGAGTTAAGGTCATTGCAACTTTTGTCCTAAATTAATGCATGTTCCTACATCTTGCTTATATGGCAAAACAGTCACATTAATTCTAACCCCTTAAACAAATCTATCTGGACTTCATAAAATTCATCTATTAATTTTAAAAGCTTTAGACATATACTATACATGGAGATGTTGCTGCAAGTCAGAATTTGAGAGTCGGAAAGTAACTGATGTTTAAATGTAGTTGAATGCTTATCTACCTATAATGAGTATTTTTAGATTATAACAAGACCCGTTGTCAGAAGGACAGACAGTAAAAAAGATATACCAGCTAACAAAAAAAAAATTATTTGAGTTAAGGTAGTAGACCTAGGTTAAGGGAGATAACTCTTTAAATCAGTAAGACGTTTGAAAAAGTTAGTTTCATCAATGCTTTTTAAGCATTCACGTGAAAAAGAATAAAAAAAACCATCTATGTTACTCAGAGGCTTAGAATCTGTTTATGAAAATGATTTCAACAAACTCACCTGTGATTTTTAAGAGTTATGTCCCTTAACCTAGGTCTACTACCTTAAATAAATGTAAACAAATTCATTTTTTTTCTTTGGTCACATTGACCTTCACCTCTGACCTCATAAATCAGATTCTACAGATCCTTGCTTCCTCTCTTCAATTTTCTATTTGTAAATCTTGATTTATACTTTAGAATTTTCGTGTGAACAAAAATATAGGGGAGATAATTTCTTATTACAGATATTTATACCTTTAAATTCATCAGGAATATCACCATAGTCGATTTCTGCACTATTTTTTTCTCTCACTAATGCTTCAATTTTGTCTTGTAGTTTCCTAAATTTTTCTATTTCTTGTTCTGTTTTAATTCTTGCTCTCCTCATCCTTGAAATAGCATCATCAAACAGTTCTTTTCTATATGATCTCTGTAACAATTTGACGATATGACACAATTAAGTGCCTTACATGTATCTACATCAATATGTAATGAGTTATTAATGTACATGTGTGCTTAATCAAGCCACATCTAAATCAAATGCCATTGCCAGATTGCCATAAATAAAGAATTTTTGCATCCTACCCTATAAGTCTCAGTGACACTGTACCTGCATGAATTGTTCAGAAATTTACAACTCTGGTACTTGTAAGCATAGACTTATATGAGATATGGTGCAAACCAAAAAATTTGATCTAAAAAAACTAAGTCCAACTTATGGCAAAATACGGAAAAATTGGAATTCTATTTTTTTTAAATTAAACTTGGGATTCAATAATGAAGTTCCACTGAATATTGTGTCAAAATTTCATTGATATTGAACATGATATGAGAAAGTTATCAAAGTTCAAAAAAAATTTAACATTTGGGTCAACCAAATGTTCACCATGACGCCGACGACGCCGACACCGACGACGACGATGGAATCTATGGTCGCTATGTCTCGCCTTCACGACATTCGTCGCAGGCGAGACAAAAATCATAAGCGTTAGATAAATTACTTTTTAACACTTTGAAAACAACTTTTCAATAGGAATACAACAAAAATAGTGTTTCTTTCACCCAGCTTGATTTCATAATATCAACGCCTTGAATAATTTCTTTGAAAAAAGTGTCAAAGTCCAAAAAAAAATCTTTGCAAAGTCCCATTCAAATTAACTCCCCTTCCTGGGTTTGGAAAATACTTATATTCCTTCATGCACATCTCCATTTAGTGTCCTTCCTTTGTGTAAAGTTTCATTAAAATCCTTTAATTGGTTTAAGAGGAGTTGCGCTTACAAGGTAACCCATACATAGGAAATAAACGAAAAGTCAAAGGTCAAATTATCTCCTCTTCCTGGTTTCGGACAATAATTATATTCCTTCATGCACATCTCTATATAGTGTCCTTCCTTTGTGTAATGTTATACATCATAATTCTTCCAGTGGTTTAAGTGGAGTTGCGTTTATGAAGTAGCCCATGTATAGGGAATCAAAGAAAAGTCAAAGTTAAATTATCTCCCCTTCCTGGTTTTGGACAATAATTATATTCCTTCAGGCACATCTACATATAGTGTCCTTCCTTTGTATTAAGTTTCAACAAAATCCTTCCAGTGGTTTAAGAGGTGTTGCGCTTACATGAAGTGTGGACAGACAGATGCACAGACAGACAGGGTGATTCCTACATACCACCCCCCACCCCCCCCCAAAAAAAAAAAAAAAACAACACTTTGTTTGTGGGGTATAATAACTGTTTTGTTAAACTTCTTAATGAATGAAACCTAAATGAACAAGTTTTGGACAAAAATGGTGGAATAATACCACTGAAACACCTTAAATCCACTTCATTCCTTCATTCATGAGCTGTCCTAAAAAGAAATTTTGATATTTTTCTTGGAAATAAAACCAATACAAGAGGCTCTCAAGAGCCTGTATCGCTCACCTGGGTACTGCAGCACTATAATTCCCAATTGATGGTCCATCTTTGGTGGTGTATGTACATAAAAATCAGAAACTTTTATAAAATTTAATTAAAATTGTCCAAGCAGTTTCAGAGAAAATTTTTGTATGCAGTTTCCAAACTTAAGGGCCTATGTTAATCTACGTTCCCTGCTGGCAGCTATTTAACATTAAACTTTGAAGATAGTCACATAAGGACTATCATATCAAAATTCTACTGAAATTGTTCAAGCAGTTTCAGAGGAGAAGATCTTTTTATGCATTTCCCACTGGGTCCAATGATAAACTAAGTTTTGCAACTGGTGGCCATGTCCGAAGACGGATCAGCACCAAAGTTACAAGCTTGGTCAAAATCTACAAGTTTCATTTATGCAATGTTTTAATTGAATCCATTTAATGATTTTCCTGGATATCTTTGTATGCATTCCCCCTTAGGGTCCAATTTATTGCTGGCAGCCATGTTGGATGATGGATCAGAACTGAAGTAACAACACTTGGTCAGCTTCTCATAAGCAAAGTTTGGATTAAATCTATTAAGCAGTTCTCTAGAAGAAGATCTCTTGTTAAATTAAGTTCACAGCTGGTGACACTTGGTCAGCACCTGACAGGCATCATTCATGTCAAGTTTGATTTTAATCCATTCATTAGTTCTCTAGAAGATATTTGTGTGCATTTCCCATAGGGTCCAATGCTGTCGGTCATGTAAGATAACAGATTGGCAATAAAGTAACAACACTTGGTCATGACCTCATAAGCATCATTCATGCCAAATTTGGTTCAAATCCATTCACTGGTTCTCAAGAAGAAGTTCTTTGTATGAATTTTCCCATTAGGTCAAATGGTAACTTAAGTTCCCCGCTGGCGGCCATCTTGGAAGCGGTCGGAAAACTTGAATGTGTTCAATAAAATATAGTCCTTAACATGCTGAACATTTTTGCAATTTAAACTTGACCTCTATCTCAAAAGCGTTTTTGAAATATAGGACAAAAAGTTAAAAAAGTTCCTGTTGATTCCAGCTTAATGTACTGATATTCTTATTCCAGCCAAGATACATTATCAAAGTGATGCAGTACTGCAGGAAATCCCAAAATCACCTTCTGAAGTGAGTGAATAAACCATACCCCTAAACATAGATTGATGTCTTAAATAGCACTGTACACTTGCAAACAAACGACGTGTGATCGTACTATTGGTCCTAAATTTCATTGTGTTTCTTTTCTTCTCTCCTATTAATAAAATTAAAGTGTGAATAAACGTATTTATGCCACGTCAGTAGGCTGGCGACACTTCTCCTGAAAAATGTCACCGCGTCAGTTCTCCTGGAAAATGTCACAGCGTCACTTCTCCTGTAAAATGTCAGTGTCAGTTCTATTGCAAAATGTCACAGTGACACTTCTCCTGGAAAATGTCACAGCGTCAGTTCGATGTAAACAACTGATCACACACTTTAATCATGTATAAACCACGTCAGTAGGCAGACGACACTTCTCCTGTAAAGTGTCACAGCGTCTCTTCGAAGTTAACAACAGATAACACAATTTACCGCGAGAATTGTGTACCTTATCTTGTTTTAGAAGAATGGCTTCAAGAATCATGTCGGTCATCTATCTGAGTTGTTTGTTTTTACTTCTCCAAATTATGGTAAGTAATCAATTAATGTGCTAACTAATCCGATTTATATAAGTAATAAGTGATCAAATATTGAAGTTACTGTAAATTTTGTTACTGCAGGACTACCTTATTTCCCTCAATGATAGTGTGACGGGTGTCGCTGGTCGAGAAGGACATTCTTACCCTTCCGGAGCACCTGTTATCACTTTCAATTTTCATGGGAGTTAACATTAAAAGTGCCTTAGTTCTGAATGTCGTCTTTTTATTTTCATGCCTTGTGGCTGTCTAATGTCCTTGTTTTGTCTTTGTTTTTCAGTGTTCCCGTTTTTGCTATGTCTATGGACTTAGAATTTCGTAATTATCACATCCCTTAATTCTTCTGTATTCTACTACTGTTGTTTTCTTCACGTTATAATAAGTAATTAATTACCCTGCTTGTTAACTCCTGTTCTGCTAAGTAATAAGAAATAAAAAAAAAATGTACCACTCTACTTTATGTATCAAAAAATAAAGTGGAGTAGTAAACCCTTTTTTATAGGACTAACTTGTAAACCGTAAATGATAGCTAACGACATGTAATGACGAAAATGTGTGTCTTTTTAAGATCTACCTAACTTACATGGGTCCAAAATGATTGGAACCACCGATTAGGGCCTGTGGACCAAAAACCGATTTCGGTGTTTTTGCTCAAATACCATTGAATATACTTTCAGAGAAAAAATGTTCAGTAGGGTGTGACCTTTATAATGAGTCAAGTTCAAAAGTGAAGGTCAAGACCAAAAATCGTTATTTCACGTTAAAGTATCAATAAATGTACACATTAAGGTTTGAATGTTGCTTTTATCGATGAATCAGTTTATGAGAATATTATGACACAATCTAAAGTCTGTTTCACTTTCTATAGATAATAGGAATCTTACAATTTCTATTTTATTTGAAAACCAATTTCTCTTAAGTTTTGCATGTTGATCAAGAATGACCATACATAACTGAAAAATGACACTGTTACGATTAAAAATATGCAAAGACCGCTGCGTACATATGAATTTTTCTTGTTTTTGTAAGACGGGTTAAAAATTCTAAGTGTTGGATTTTTCTATTTTAAGGGCGAATAGGCAGGAAAATTTAATCGATGGGCAAGATACATTTGGTTAATACTAGATTATCTGTCGACAGGTAAAAGGTGACCTTACCCATGTCAGATTAGTCCATTCTCGGTGATAATCGGGCGCGGTAAATAATTTCCGTTTAAACATAATAGAGATTTTGAAAAAGCTGTTTTTCCTCGAAAGTATACGATTTGTTAATAAATAATTACCGAATTTAGAAGTGTACAGTGTATGGCTTGATATCATAGTCAACGGAAATTATGTCCTTAGCTAGCTGTCAGTAACTGCGAGCATTTGTCCGGACAGTACCTGCGTGTATTGTCTTCATGTTTTATGTACTTCATTGTAAGGGTACTCGTCTTGATAAGTTGGACTTTTTTCTGGTTTGATTTTTACTGTGAGTCTTTTTGTGTATTAATTTTTAGCCATTCACCACACATAGGGGGAGGGTTTGCATCCAAGAAAACGAGTTTAACCCCACCGCAATGTTTGCGCCTGTTCCAAGTCAGGAATATGTTGGTCATTGGCTTGTCCTTGTCTTCTTATAAAATTTTAGTTTCTTGATATTTGGGTTATTGAATGTGGTTTGTATTCATTGATTTATTCACTTTTTTACCTTTTCGGGGCCATTTAGGGCTTACTATATGGTGTGAGGTTCCTCACTGTGTTGAAGACCATATGGTGACCCCTAGATGTTTTGTTTTTGGTCGTTTTAACCTGGATATGGGATGTTGTCTTCTTGACATTTACCCCATGTCCTTTCTTTTTCATAAGTATTTTTAAATAGTCATGCAAAATTTTGAGCCGAAATATACAGCAAGGCAGTCAGCAGAATGCAAAATTCATTATCTAAGGGAATTGAAACAGAGTTTAATGCATGAACCTAAGAAGAATTTACAACTACTTCAAAATACTAATAGCACTGATAGATGAAGGCACAATGAATTTAAGACCCGAATTCTGATATTAAGGAATAAATATTTTAATCATTTCAGAACACATTTTGACAATCCTCTGTGATAAATTTAAAACCACAACTTCTTTCAAAGAGCAGTAAAATATAGACTCTGGTTTAGGTGACTTGTGTTTGAAAGCAAGCACATTATCACTTGTTTTAGTATTGTTATCATATTCCAGTCGAGAAAATACAACATATGCAACATAAATCTACATATAAAATAACACAATTTTTACAAATGTGCAGGTTTTTCAACCTCAATTTTCATGAGGTCCCATGGCTAATTTGGACAAAACATTAGAGAAAAGTTGTTATTATTTCCTGTCAAAACCACAGCTTTGCTCAGCATCATATTTTTCATACAGATTTCTAGTAAATCAAGAAACTAATTAGGAGTGGTCTTCATTTTAAAAGTGTGGACAACAATGAAAGCCTTCTTCCCTTGCTTGGTTCTATCATCTATTTGTAGAGACTTTGTCTCATGTGCATTTACTCCATATCTAATTCTGGTTTTTGAGTCATTCCAACAATATATAAAATATGCATCATAATAAATATAATTTTACACTAATCTAATATTTCACGAAAGCATATGGAGTAAATGAACATGAGACCATAACACATATGTTAACTCCAACTGCAATAATTTTAATGAGCTGTATGGCCATTTCGGAAATTTATTCCTCATCAGCAGCACTAGAACCTAAACAAAGGAAATCCATAATTTCAAAAAATGCTAAAATGCATAAAACCAAACGAAATCCGAATAATCAGTAATATCAATTATAGCTAAGAACAAAACTATGATGGTGGGAGTTAATCCTTCGGTTTTAGAATGTACATAAATTTAGAAAATATTAATTGAACAAAGTGTACACATGAGATATCATCTCATGTACAAGTACACCATATCTAAGAAAAATAAAAAGCATACATCTCTACCACGGGGAATTGTTTTACCAACTCCACACTGCAATAAAAGACAAACTCCTGTATTAAATATTTCACGAAAGGATATGGAGTAAATGAACATGAGACCATAACACATATGTTAACTCCAACTGCAATAATTTTAATGAGCTGTATGGCCATTTCGGAAATTTATTCCTCATCAGCAGCACTAGAACCCAAACTAAGGAAATCCATAATTTAAAAAAAATGCTAAAATGCATAAAACCAAACGAAATCCGATATAATGTTTATATATTTCAGGTAGTTGGATCTGATATGGACCCGTACATCAATAAGTATTGTGAAACCAACGAAGACTGTGTCAGCTCTTCACTTTGTTGTTCAAAAATGCCGCTAATAATTGGCAAACGTGAAGCACATCGTGGCAATTTAGACGAGCATAATATAATACATGCATGTCGACCATACGGGGCTGAAAATACAAATTGTCTATTCAGTCGACCATATTCACAAAATGCCACTGCATCTTATTTTGGGATTTGTCCATGCGCAGTCGGACTTACTTGCTCTCCGTCTAAAGCTATAGATCCCAAGTACAGAGACAGATTCGGAAGATGCAAACGAAACGTTGTTTAATAAATCGATAAATAGAACATATTCTTTCACTTTTTTCATCTGAAATGTAGTCCAAGATCGATAGCTACCAAGAATACTGAGAGGGTTACTTCAACTGGAAAGATCTTCAGCGTTTTTCAAACCAACTATTGTTAGAGTTAAAATGTATATGCAAATGTGAAACAGACTTTCCGTGATCTATGAATGCAGGAAAATTTCAATATGATACAAGAAATAACACATTCTTTAATTATTTTGTACAACAAATTTCACATCAGAAAGATAAAAACGTGAAAGGAAAACGTACTCCCCCAGAATGTTTCAAGTAAATCTGAAAAAAACATTTAATCGGAGTCGGAACTTTTTGTTTTGTTTTCTCCTACATTTTTCGAGAACTTTGATTCACGGGGATTCGTCGGGAATTATTGCCCTGTAGCATGCAAAAAAAAAAAACAACAACAGCAACATCAGCTAGACTCTAAAAAGTTGATTTGCACATTACTGAAGTCCTTGACATATAAAGTCAAGTTTTGTGTTTTGTCCTTGTAACACCTTTAAGGAAAATAACTCCTACAAAGAACAAACAAAAAAGTACGATCTTCGAGCTTAGCCATTGTAGACATTTATTGCTGCCAAGTTTATTTGAAGCAAATGTGTGAGATTTGCCGAAAATTCCCTAAAAATGTGAGATTTTCATGTATTTTGCGTGAGAGTTCACGTGCATTCTACGATAAATTAACATATATTCGAAACAACGGCAGTAGAATACCGAAGGAACAAAGGGGTGATATTCACAAAAATCGAAGTCCAAAGACAGGGCAAAAACGAGAACACAGAAAACAATGACGTTAGACACAAAAACAGTGACGCCAGACAGACACAAAGCACAGAACAAGAAACCACAACATTCAGAACAAAGGCACTCACAGTGTGAACTCCAGTGAAACTGAGAGTGACATCAGGTGCTCCGGAAGGGTAAGCATGTCCTGCTCTGTTAACAGCACCCGTCACACTGTGAGTGATTCAATCCGGGAAAATGTCAAAGTCGGTAGTCAAATCCGGGAAATGGTATTACCTTCTTAATTTAAAAGGCAGGTCAAGTTAGCACAGTTGATTATTTTGAAGTAGCACTTCAAAGAATAGCAGCATTATTTTGGATTAGGTTTTGAATTTCGTTACTGACTAAACGTCAACTAAAGTTTCAGCTATCGTAGCTTTTAAAAATGATTTATTTTCTTTAATTGCTTTCCACCAGCAACGAACTAGTTTGTCCTCCCGAGATATTTTGAATAGATTACTCTGTTTTGGGTTTTACTAAATTCAATCTGTAAAGGTCGCAGTTATATTGGTAAGTTTTTAATTTTACTTACGGTAAAACTCTTGTGCCTTATCTTTTTAGAATTAAGACAACAACAAAAAAAATGGCGACAACGATGTGTATGTTCCTACTTTTCCAAGGGATAGTAAGTAAATGGTGGGTCTATTTTGGATGAGGAAAACTATACTTTCCATGTATTTGTAGAGACTTTGTCTCGTGTGCATCTACTCCATATCCTTTTATTATTTAAGACTTGAGTTGTTTCTCCTCTAGTGTGGAATCCGTAAAAAGATTCATAGTGCTAGATATATATATATAGATGCATTTCGGTTATGCTGTACTTGTTCGTGAGAGAATTTACCATTTTGACATATGCATAAGTAAATTTACAGTAATTTCTGTATTTTATTATTTATTTGTGATGGAAAGAGCACTTTGCCAGTTTAATTATGTTTGGTAACGATCCCGCATTCATGGAATAAATAAAAACATGGATGTAGCGTTGTTCAACATTCAGCAAATAATTCCCCTCAAACCGCTGCTAGGGGCCATCTTTTAACTTACTATAAGGTATGAGCAAAGCTAAATGATGAAGGCCTCATGGTGACTATTTAGATCCCATTGGTAATTTTTCTCTATCATCTTTTACACATGTTTAGGTTTGTGGATTTTCAAATGTTTTGATTTGATCTGCACCGACGAGGCATAAGTTGTCGAAATGTGCATCTGCAGAAAGTAAATTAGAAGTAACTTCGGTATTTTGTTATTCAAGATGGCGCATGTCAATTAAAGCATTGTTCTTTGCTTGGAAAATCACCAATGTACCCTGCTCTACAAAATGCATTTTATGAATTTCGTAACTTTTGATAATTTCTAGTTTTCTTGTTACAGATAATTTCCTACATCATAATTATTGACGCATATATTTGCGCTTCGTAAACAAAATACCAAATACCTTTTTAAGGGAGTACGAGTGTCAAAAATTTTGTAATTAGATTTAAAATTCTTACCTTTTGTTTTGAAGAGCACTGCTAATGGAACAACTTGAGCAAACAAATCTTGAAAATCCATGTCGGAATTTTGAGACATCAAAATCTAAGCGGCAAACAGTTCTCTCAAGAGTTTTCCTTCAATTTGCATAAGATGTTTATAGGCCTTTAAAAAGATGAAAATATAATTGGAAGTTGATTAAATTTTATACACTGTTTATTTTATACATTTTAAAGTGACCTTTGACAAAAAAAATATGATCCATGTGCAAAACTTTTTATCACTTTTTGAATGGATAAAACCCGAGGATATCGAATGCTTCTGAAATCTGATGTTCATAATCCCTTAACCGCTATTCATATAATTTCAATGTTTTTCATTTACTACTTTATATACATTATACTGTCTTAATTCGTATTGGATGTGAAATGCCGTGATTTTGGATTATTTTATGATTTTAGAATTCCTCCTTTCCTCGTTCTCCCTTCGGTATTCGTCTGCATATGTATATCAATGGTTCGTTTTATAAATTGAAAAGAAACATGATAAAATTGTTTCTATTTTATTTACAGGTAGTAGAAAAAGACATAGACAAGTACAAATATAAGTACTGCAAAACAAATGAAGATAGTGTACATCCTTCACTTTTTTGTTTTTTTAGCAAGTCGAGCAGGATATGATTACCCATCCGGAACATCTGATGTCACTCCTGTTTTTCATGGGAGTTCACACTAAAAGTGCCTTAGTTCTAATTGTGGTCTTTTTATTTCCGCACCGTGTTGTTGTCTCATGTCCTTGTTTTGTCTTTGTTTTTCTGTGTTCCTGTTTTTTGCCATGTTTGAATGTCGTCTTTTTATTTCCGTACCGTGTTGCTGTCTCATGTCTTTGTTTTGTCTTTGTTTTTCTGTGTTCCCTTTTTTTGCCATGTTTGAATGTCGTCTTTTTATTTCCGTATCGTGTTGCTGTCTCATGTCCTTGTTTTGTCTTTGTTTTTCTGTGTTCCTGTTTTTTGCCATGTTTGAATGTGGTCTTTTTATTTCCGTACCGTGTTGCTGTCTCATGTCCTTCTTTTGTCTTTGTTTTTCTGAGTTCCTATTTTTTGCCATGTTTGAATGTGGTCTTTTTATTTCCGTATCGTGTTGCTGTCTCATGTCCTTGTTTTGTCTTTGTTTTTCTGTGTTCCTTTTTTTGCCATGTCTATGGATTGCATTTTATAATTATCACATCCCTTGTTCCTATTGTATTGTACTTCCGTTTTTTTTCACGTCATAATAAGCAATAAATTACTCTGCAAATTCCAATTCTGCACAGTAATATTTGTCTCCTTACTACTTCATGATATGCTAAGTAATTAATTACTCTGCTCGCTCATTCCCATTCTGCTAAGTAATATTTGTCTCCTTACTACTTCATGATATGCTAAGTAATTAATTACTCACCTTGCTCATTCCCATTCTGCTAAGTAATATTTGTCTCCTTACTACTTCACATTATGCTAAGTAATAAATTACTCTGCTCGCTCATTCCCATTCTGCTAAGTAATATTTGACTCCTTTCTACTCCACGCCACTAAATAACTCTCCTTGCTCATTCCCTTCTGCTAAGTTATATGTGTTTCCTTACTACTCCACGTTATGCTAAGAACTAAATTACTCTGCTTGCTTATTCTGCTAATTAATATTTGTCTGTTTACTACTCCTCGTTATGCAAAGCAATAAATCAAGATTAACTACTCCATTTTTGCAAAAAATAAAGTGGAGTAGTAAACCCTTTTTACAGGATAGCTTGTAAGCCATGTTTGATAGCTGATAAAATATAATGGCGAAAATGTGACTATTGATATGATCTACCTTAGTTGAATTAAACTTATTTTATTGCTCAAAAACAAAGGGATCGGGCACAAGTTATTACAACATTACTATAAGGCCTTTCCCTAGTTATATGGGCCAAAAAGAAAAGAAAATTGAAGAGGCATAAGGCAACACAGAATAAGAATATTGAAATTGAAAAACATATCTCAAAACAAACATTCCATTCATGTGATAATAAAACGTCACTCCCTACATGAAAGTCCTCTTTAGCTGTGAATCGTACTGATAAAGACATTCAGAACCTACGAGACATATTGAAGACTATTTAAAGTTTATCAAACTTTATTCCCTCTCAACAAACATCTTGACCACCATGAAATTAAGCAGATCTCGTATATATATTTTGTGTCTGTCCCATTCATTTAAAAGTACCGGTAATGCAATTTCTTGATTTGCTACTTTCGAACTACAGTGATTTGGAACAGCCGATTAAGGCCTATGGACCAAAAACCGATTTTTGGTGTCTGATTTCGGTGTTTCTGCTTATAGCTCAAGTGCCATTCAATATACAAAGAAATATTCAATAAAAAAAAATGTGTAACGTTCAAAATGATTAAGGTCAAAAGTCAAGATCACGACCTTATATAGATTCTGGTTTTGGTGACTTCTGTTTGAATGCAAACACATTACCACTTGTTTTTTTTTAGTATTGTTATCTTATTCCAGTCGAGATTGTACAACAGTTTAGGCTTTTCAACCTAAAGTTGCATGAAGTCCCATAACTAATTTGGACAAGAGATTAGAGATAGTTCTTATTATTTCCTTTGAAACGCACAGCTTTACTCAGTTTCATATTTTTCATACAGATTTCTAGTAAATCAGGAACCTAAGTAGGAGTGGTCTTGATTTAAAAGTCTTGACAACAATAAAAGTGTTGTTCCTTAGCTTGGTTCTATCGTGTTTTTGTAGAGACTTTGTCTCATGTACATTTACTATATATCCTTTCATTGTTTATGTTCCATGCCATTATCCTTATTCTGCTTTTGTTAGTCATTCCAACTATATATAAAATATGTATCATAATAAATATGATTATTCACTAGTCTCATGTTTATATATTTCAGGTAATAGGATCAGACAAGGATCCCTACATAAATGAGTACTGTGAAACCAACGAAGACTGTGTACACTCTTCACTTTGTTGTTGGAAATTTCCGCTGATAATTGGCAAACGAGAGGCACATCCTGGCAATTTAGATGAGCATTATAATATACACAAATGTCGACCATACGGGGCTGATAATACA
>MJUU01074526.1:0-24272 GCA_002080025.1 Modiolus philippinarum
GTGAAATGGTCGAGTGTGCTCTCGAGTTTGTCCTGTTAGTACGTTTGTATATATGGGGATAAAATGTGAAAATTCAGGGATCAGTTTAGCATGGTGGTAGAGCATCAAATTTGTGGCTCGTGTGGCTGATACTTCAAAGAAAAGATGATAACTATGATAGATCTAGAGAAGCAGAGAAGGCGGATCAGTCTGACACAGACGGCGCGTAGTTTGGGTTAGGCAATAGCAAATGCTTCAAAGTCATCATTATAGAGGAAGGAATGTTCGTTTTAACATACTAGCAGGTCATCATTCTAAACATGTGTCAGAATGCGTGTGCGACTTTCCTGTCATTACTTGTAGGACTATATAATCAGATACATAAACCAGAAGACATATCATCACATAATATGGGTGGTAGCTAGATTTACAGTACTTTCCGTGTATAGCTTGAAACCTGCTTTCTGTAGAAAAATCCCATTTTTAGAAAGTAAAAATGGCGAGCGGCTGCCCTTTGGGCACATCATTTGCCCGGCGAAAAGCTAAAAGATTTTTTTTTTTTAGTTCATGTTACAAATGTTCAAAATCGCATTTTTCTGATTTCATTTAGAATTATGTATTTAGTGAATCTGTTTCTGGAGTGTGTATATTGGGCACATTTTCGATTTAATTTCAAATTCTGACAGCATAGCTAGTAGGTTGAACTTAAGCCCTCTGCATGTCATCCTTGAATTCTACTAGTAGTATGCACTATCTCATAATCTTCTCTAGCATAAATACCATTTAGCCCAATCCTTTAATTTAAGCTTCCGCTATATTGACGATGAACTTTCTCTTAATAATCCAAAATTCAATGAATAATTACACCAGATCTATCCCAATGAGCTCGAAATTAAAGAGACTACTGATACACCTACTTCAGCTTCGTACTTTTTTCTTTTCTATACATAGACGAAGATGGACGTTTGAAATCTAAGCTTTATTACAAACGTGATGATTTAAAATTCCTAATTGTGAACTTTCCCTTTCTGAGCAGCAATATAAATACCTCTCCAGCCTCTGGAGTGTACAGTTCACAGTTGATTCGTTACTGCCGAGCATGTAGTTTATGAAGTGATTTTTTGAATAGAGCAAAAACACTGTCCCAAAAGCTGCTAACACAGCGATTTGTTCAGACTTTCTTACTTCCATTCCTTCAGAAATTCTATGGCCGTCATCATGACATCATTGACAAATATGACGTGTCTGTGTCCCAAATGAAAACAGACATTTGCAGCTAGATTTTACATCTTCACGGATTTGACATATGAAAAAGAAAGGAAATGGGGTAAATGTCAAGGAGACAACATCCCATATCCAGGTTAACCGCTTTTGACTCAACCCTGGATTGACTCACTGATAGTGTGACGGGTGCCGCTTAGCGGAGCAGGATGCTTAACCTTCCGGAGAACCCGATGTTACTATGTTTTCATGGGAGTTCACATTATGAGTGTTTTAGTTCTTGATGTCGTCTTTTTATGTTATTTTACTTGTACCTGTTTCACGTCCTTGTTTTGTCTTTGTTTTTCTCTGTTGCCGTTTTTGTCATGTCTTTGGATTTTGATTTTTGTAATCATCACTTCCCTTGTTCCTTCGGTATTCTACTGCCGTTGTTTCTACAATCCTGATATAGCCAGGTTGAGCTTTTGCCATTATTTTGTGTCTGTTCTCTATGAACTTTGCACGCCAATATCTTCAAATATCTTCTACCCTGAAACTCCGACTGGTTCAATGTGAAATATAACTGCCAAATGGAAATATAGTTTTCAGTTGGATCTTATGGCAAAATTCATTCAAACGTTACCTCTGAAACCCCAAAGCCAATAAGACCAAACTTGTTACGATTACCAAATGATGGTCCCTTGTCTGCCATATCGTCAGCTAATACAATATGACCGCCAAAGGGTGACAAAGTTAAGCATTGTGGCAGAAGGATTTCCACTGGACCGATTGCAGCCTAAATTGGTCAAAAATATAGTCCTTGGATGTTCTAATTTCAAAATAGTATCTATCTTGTCTGCATGCAATCCAATATGGCCGACAACGGGGAACATACTTTAATATTCCACCCTACTTAGATACCCATTCAAAGATTTTCTAGTCTGAAACTACTTTGCCAATTGGACAAAAATGAAAACAATAGTCTTTGGCTGATCCCCACTTGAAATAGTACCCGGCAGATTCTCATCAAATCAAAGATGATCGCAGCCAAACTTGATCACAATAGTCATACGAGTCCATTGGATGGCTCTTTTAAAACTGAAGTACGGTCCTAGTGAGACACTGAGGCTCTTGAAAGCCTCATGTTGTGCTACTTTAAAAAGATGACATGCTGTCGTGTTAAATCGAGTAAAGGTCTTGAGTGGTCGAGTAAAAGTCGGATACAGGTCGGGAAAAAATCTAGTTATGGTCGGGAAGATCTTGTATAGAAAAAAATTTTAAAAAATCGTGTTAGTCGAGTAAAGATCGTGTACTAATCGAGTTGATCTGGAAGCCATTCGGCATAAATCGAGAAGCGAATGAGTTAAAGTCGGATAGGAATCGGCATGATCGGCTAAAATTTTGAAACTCGATCAAGACAGATCCCTTTTCGACCTCTTCACGACTACCTCGATCAGATCCCGATTGGTTCCCGACCTGTTCTCGACATATAATGCACACGACCTCCACACGATATTTTTTGACATGTAAAAATATTCCGGAACACAGCTCGAGTTCAGCAGAGTTAGTAATATCGCCCTGATTTGGTTAGTAGACCGAACGCAAGCATTCAAGATCAGTGTCCCGATCGATGAATATTCATAGATCGAATTCGGTCGAGTTGCTTTGATCGGCAGTGTAAACCTATCATTAGACTGACTGAAACACTGAATACACCGATATGGACTGCCTTATAGTTCTGTTGTCCTGGTAAGTGAAAGGGTCTCTTAAAATCCGTTTATTTTATTTGAAGATAATTTTGACATGACAGAGTGCGAAAAGGACTGTTATTGAAAAAATAAAACTTGATTCTAAAAATTATTTCAGTCCCCAGTAAATATTATCTTTGGAGGGAAGTCAACTAAAAGTATACGTGCATAATCACGCTATGATATTATGTTGCCAAAGAAATTTCTGTTTTATTGATATAATTTTTTTATAGGGTCGCCGAGTTCGTTTTCGATGTATAGATCGCTGAATAGATGTTCATCTTTCAAATCACGCCTAAAATCATAACTTTTATCGACGACGTCGCTATTTTGACGGCCGATTTTATCGACAAAATCCATTTTTGTCGTGCCTATTCTATGATTTACTATTTATACCGGCGAAATCAATTTGGTGACCCTATATAAAATTTACACCATTAAAATGGGAATGTCTCTGTTTAAAACATATTTTTTTTGCATACGTTTTCATTAACGCGCAATTTAAAGACGTTTCATATATTATTTTTCTGTACGTTTTACATGGATTCTATATGAAAACAACATAACTGATAGATTTTTCAATAGGTCATATTTCAAACATAAAAATAGCTAAACCAATTTTATTTTACCTTCGAGTTCAGCTCCATTTGATGCACTTGCATGTAAAATTTCATTGAAATCCGGAAACTTTGCTATTTACGTACCTATTACCTTAAATTGGTTTTAGAAATATAACATTTAGAAAGCGCTCCATTTCTGTAATATATGTGAAGACTAAACCAACTATGTATCCATACATTGAGTCTTGTTCAATTGCTCTGAAAGGAAACCCGCTGTCCATTGTGTACCTAAAAAGGTATGAAGCAGTCCCCTCCTTGAGTCCTTCTTTAAGATAGAATTCTAGAGTAATATTATCGTATTTTTGACAATTTATTGATTCTAACCGAAATTTCCCGACTTAAAGTTCCTTATTTTAAACTCCAACCACCTGACATTTTGCAGTGACTGGAAAAAATTATTGTTATTTACGTAATGTCAAAATTCATAATGAAGCTGATATAAACAACAATTTTTATCTGTATTCTTATGCTTTTCAACTTCATAACTTTTTTCCGTATTCCTGACAAGATAATTTTGTGTCACTTTATTATACTGTTTCTGTTTAATTATGTATTACTTTTTATTTGTATTTTTCTACGAAAACAATAATTGTTTTGTGAAGAGATATCATATTTGTTCTATTGTCATATCTGTAGAAAAAACAGACGACAGATTCTATCCAAAATATAAATAGAAGACATGAACCACCTGTCAGTGTATTAAAGCTATCGGTCAAGCTCTTTATAGTTTTTCAAAATAAAAGATAATCATTCAATTTTAAGAAAAACATACCGTATAAATAACTAACAGCTATTGCTTCAACAACTAACAGAAACATTCGTGGTATACTTGCTATGTACCAGTCAACTAATTGTAAAACATACATTCCACCCTGCAATATACATATCAGTACGAAAAAGAAAAGAAATGGGGTAAATGTCAAGTAGACAACATCCCTTTTCCAGGTTAAAACGACCCAAAACAAAGCATTTAGGGGTCACCGACCGTACGGTCTTCAACACAGTGACGAACCTCACACCATATAGCAAGCCCTCAATGGCCCCAAAAAGGTGAAAAAGTGAATATATAAATGGAAACAAACCACATCCAATAACCCAAATATCAAGAAACTACAATTTTATAAGAAGACAAGGACAAGCCAATGACCAACATATTCCTGACTTTGGACAGTATGAAAAATTTGATTGTATACTAGAAGACAGTTTTCCTGAAAAGTGACTATCTAAAGAGGAGTCATTGGTATTGTGAAATTGATAAGCAATATTCTTTTTTAATTTTCACGGCACAGAGTTATGATGAAACAACTGAAATGGCTTTCTTCTGCGTTCAAAAGAAAGAAATATGACTGTACTTGAAAATCTTTTTCCCTTTGCCTTACCTCAAAAATTGTTAAGATGGTTAAACATTATCCAAATTTGATTTTCAGCTTTTAGAAAATGGTAATTCTAAAATCTAGGCCATATCTATTCAAACATCCTTATCCCGCTACAGTTTTAAAATTGATGATTTTAAAGTTAAAATGAATGAAAAATGTAAGGTAAACGCACAAATGAGATTAGATTTAGTTAAATCATTATAATATAAGATAATTTTTTTTCAATTCAATTTTTTGTTTTGTCAATCTCACTAAATTTCACTTTTGCACCAGGTTTTTTCATGTATACAAATGTTGATCCCGATGTCTTCGCGTCATGAAAATGGCCTCTGACCTCAAGCCCCCTCCCACCGATATCCTTTTACTAATTAGTGTTCTAATTTCGAGCTTCTCTGAAAAACATTCACCTTTATACATCTGCTGATATTTCCAGGTTTCGATAATTGACATATTTACTGACAGGTAACTCAAAATTTTAACACTGTAAGGCATTTATAATATAATAATTACATATTGCTGGTTTTATAGTCTGTTCATGTTATTTGTTTAAAAATCAAGTTTGCTCAGATCTTAATATCCGGCAATTTATAAAAAAAATGACCTACCCCGGTTAAATATAAAAGACTTGATATGAAGCCTGCAAGGCAAATACAAAGTGTAATAAGAGCCTTCCTCGTTGTGACAAGTCTTGGAAAATTGTCAAAAATTCCTCCACCTATCACCTGTATTGCTACTACCTAAAACAATATAAAGACATAGGATCAAAATGACAGAAAAAAATACACTTAAGAATAACACAACTTCTGCTAGTTCAAAATGTTTGAAAGACAATACAAATATTTAAATCATCAGCAAACATAGATAAATCTGACAAAACATTATCCATTACATATTAAAAAATTAAATTCGGGTTTTTTGTCGATACCACTGCTGGTGGACTGTTAGTCCCCGAGGATATTCACCAACCCAGTAGTCAGTACTTCGGTGTTGACCAGAAAGCCGATATTATTTGGAAACTTGCAATATCTAAATTCTTGTAAAATTTCTTGAAAAGTAAGGAGTATCTCCCTCATGCAAAGCTCTGTCCTTAGCTGATTTTGGCTTTCCATTTAGATCATATTTGGTTAATTGTTCTCGATCAGTCTTTGAACATGTTTGAGTTTATGGTCTTCCAAATGTTTAGATTTTATCTGCACTGATGAGACATAAGTTGTCGAAATGGCCATATGCAGAACAAAAAAAATTACAGTAACTTCGGTATTTTGTTATTTGTATTTCTCATTCTATAATTAAAAAAAAGAAAGAAAACAGGGAATATGTCAAAGAGACAACGACCCAAAGGGGAGTAGTAACAACTGAAAGCCACCAAAAGATCTTCAATGAACGGAGAGGAAACCCCACACCCAACGGCAGGTCGAAGTCCGTTCCTAAATAAAGAGTAATCAAGTTCAGCGAAATAAACATCAATTAGCCTCCTATAGACATGAAGTAAACTGACTAGAAAACAGACAAGACACACAAAGGCTTAATAAATTTCCTGACTTAGGACAGATGCAAACCTGCTGCGGCTGGGTTAAACTAGTTTTATTTGGCCCAAACCTTCCCCCTAGGTAATTTGATAAATAAAAAAAAACAATAGTAACAACATTTAAACTCAATTAGCAACAGGACTGAGTCACTTGTGAAAAATTTAACTAAAAGAACTAAATGTATGGATATAAACATGAAATCACAAAAGACTACTAACAGTTTACTGACTTGCCAGCTCCAGATCCATTACCAACTGACAAGTAGAATAATTTACCCACAGTATACAGCTTCCACCAAGATCCCTTCCCGTGAGGAGTTTAGCATAATTATGTCATTCATATACCAGAATACATAACCCGTGGTCATACAATATTGATTTTAGAAATTTAGAATGTGTTTAGTTAAGATGCAAAGACCTTATAAAAAAATCAATGTTAATACCAAAAAAGGCCATACGTATTGACTTGATGACAATACCGTAATTATAACCCTTATAAATTAGACGATTTAGAGGTTTTATAAGTTTGTTGGGCGAGTTCGAGCATTTTTTACTTTTATGTAAACCTACCGTAAAATAAGATGTGAAATACCAGCCTTGATGACACTTTTGCAGGTCGCATTGTATTTATGAACTAAGTCTTTATTTTAGTAAAGGTTTTAATTTGTTAATGATATCGAAAACCCTGATATAATAGTTTTTCAGTTATGAAAAGTTTCCGTTCATTAAAATCGCAAACGTTTTTACATACTCGAGGAAAGTGAACAAGTTGAGATATGTAAACACAATATGATGGCGCTAATGGAACATGGGAAAAGAAAAATCGTCCCTTTTATCATAAATTTTAGTATCTAAATTACCATTGGTTATATCAAAATTGATGTCTAAGAACGGACAATGATGATTATCAGAATTAGCTTTATTCAAAGTAAGTTCTTTTGGGTAGATGTCGTTACAATACGTACTGAAGTCGTAATTATTTAAAGTTAAAATATCATCAAAATATTGGAAAGTGTTGTTAAACTTTTCAAAAAAATGCTGTTTAGATGGGTCTCTGCAGATGTTGGTCATAAACTGAGATTCGTAGAAGTACAAAAAGAGGTCCGATATACACATTTGGTACCCATAGGAATTCCTGTGACCTGGCGATAAACAGGTTTACCGTAACCGTTAAGTAAAAATTCAAGTGCTGAAATCATATCAAAACAAGTCCAATTAATTGAGTTCTTTTGTTTTGAATTACTAGAATATGTTTCAAAGGAATTAGAACATATATATATTCACAATAGGATTTTTTTGAATTCCCATTGAATAAGACGTCTGAATTTTTCCTTCATAAGATTATGTAGTAAGGAAGTATAGAGGATAGAAAAATCAAAACTTTTAGGGGATTCAAAAATGGCATTATAACCATTTATCGAGAACTTCCAATGGATTTTTACACTGCATTAATGATTGATATCACTGGTTTCATATACTTTGTTACAGAGATTAATAACCAGTCAACGTATTAGTGAATATACCGTATATCGGGTTATTTTCGCGTCGGCTTTTGTTCGCGATTTCGGTATGAAACAAGGCAGGGATTTATTCGCCGTGTTTATAGTACGCGTTTTGTAGTTTTCTGTTATGCATTTGAATGTGAAATGAAATTTACGCGGAGGTTAATTTTCGCGCTAGATTGGCGACCGCGAACATAGCGAAAATTAAACACACGCGAAAATAACCCGATATACGGTAGTAGAAATTATAGTAGAGAACAGCGACTAGATGACAAAATGAATATATAGAATACTAGATGACAAAATGAGAATAAATTCATATGGCGTTTTGTGGAGTTTAGGAATCCAGTACATGGTTTGAACTGTTTTACTATCAGGTTTAGCCTGTACAGATGTACCTGTTGGATAATGTTTGTTTGTTATTTCATTTTCCATTAAATTGGTTAGTTGAAAAGCGTGTGAACAGGTAATTTCATTTTGGAGTACTTCTGTTTAATGTTTACGACAGACTTTAATGATATTATTAGCAGCCTTATCAGCTGGGACAAAAATGAATTAATTACCAAATTCTTTAAGTTTCTTTTGGATGCGAGAAATGGTGGGTTTATTTTTGTTGTGGTGACGGAAAGGTTGTTCAAACTGTTTAATTCGGATACATATATCGACAATTTTCATGATAGCATTAAAGAAAGAGTCTAGAGATATTTTGTCTACTTTTTCACGTGTAACCCAATTTTAACAATAAGTCCATGTTTCATATCCCATACATGTGGGACTATCAACAAATATAAGATTAATCATTGTCATCCTTTGCCGTAAAAAAACTAGCAAACGACAGAAAGCAATTAATCAACCTCTGGAAATTCGTCGAGTCAGTTGCATGAATACTAAGCATTATAAAATGATGATATAGTGACGCTGTTAACAGAATGGTTAGAATAACCGTTTGAAAAAGTTTTTTGTGAGCATTTTAAAGTTCAACTTTTCGCACAGTCAGATGTAACAGCCAACCAAATTTGTATTCTTATGGACAGTTTATTTTGCCTACTACCCATTTTAAAAAGTACACAATTTTCCATTGAAGCATTTGCACTTTTTATTGATAGAAATCTTTTTAAAGCTACCCCCTTACAATGTAATTGTGTCCTTTATTAATATATTTTGCAAAGGATATTTACCCCCAAAAAATCATATTTTCCCAAAACCTGATACAAAAATGTAACCCATTCAAATCTTTTTTTATGGACAATGGATATGCAGATGTCTGACACAAAATGATAAAATTCTACACATTTTCCGGCATAAAGGATCAAAACTGAAAGTCGAAGCACCATACGCACAAAACCTTTATCTGAAGAATTGATCCAGACAAATGATGTAACCATTTAGCATGCTCGTTTTATTTCATCATTTCAATAACCGAATTTGTCTGACAGAAAACCCAGTTAGCAATAAACATTCCTCACATTGATTGTGATGAATAACCATTTGACCTGCTATTTTGGATCAATTAATTTCGATTGTATCAATAAAAAGAACTTTTATCATCCTCAAATACTGTTGTTACAACGCGTATCACCTTATCCAAATGCATATAACAATAAGGATGGACTTAGACGAAGAAATACCTGTCCATGTGCTACACTGCACTATTAGCATTTGATGACAGAAGAATTGTTTTTTATGGATTTTTAATTGTTGATCGTGCCATGAATATGCAAAATCACTAAAAATACAAAACTTTATGCAGAAGCTAATGATACATACGTAGAAATTAATAATCAATTTCAAATCTGAAAATTTCTAATGTTTTAGAATTACTATAAAACTTTTGGGATACCCAACCAGTTTTCAAGGGAGCTGGGTGATTTGTGAATAAACAATTTAATCTTGGCGTCAATGAGAATAAATAATCTAATCCTACTTGTCATAAAAATAAATATTTTTTCAATGAAATTTTTGAGGTGAAATGCAAATTGATTATTTGATGTGACTTTTGATGAAAAAACCCTTATTTCTTAGAGATTGACATGAAAATAAATAGTTGTTCTGTGCAAAATCGCAAAAGCCCCCTCCGAAATATCCTGAGTCGCCCCATCCCTTATGTCTTGATATTCCACATTTCACATTCAAGGAATATTCGAGATTGTGTCTTTCTTTCAATTACTTAAGAATTGAATGCAATTATTTTGTAGTTTTATTGGAGTTTAAAAGCATGGACCGTAGCAGATATTGAATGAAGCGCTAGAGCTTCATGTGAACAAAATACTACGGTCCACGCTTTTACTCGACAACAAAACTACAAAATAGTGCATTTAATGCTGATAATTACATTCTGTTAATGGTGTATTTAGCCACGATAATCAAATGTATATCTTACTCTGATTTCTCTTCGAATCACAAGGAATGAAAAGTAACGGTTTAATTGAGTCGTGGATGGTATTACGACAATCTTTCCAATTAATTTTAGACGTTGGCCTATATTTTGGACCTTTCTTTAAGAAATTAATATGATCTTTTTCCTGCAAGATGTTGAGATCTCCTGTCATGACACCGGAGCTAGGACTATAGACGTATTTCTAATTGTTGCAATTTCATTAATCATGTACAGAATTGTTAATGTTTACATCTTAACAAACGTAACAAACTGTAATTAAAGACGTACTGCCGACTGGGTTTCTTGTATGAGTAGCAAATGATAGGACGTTCTGTATTTTCGAAATAGGCAGGAATTTTATTTTCTTTAATT
This sequence comes from Modiolus philippinarum, assembly GCA_002080025.1. NCBI lineage: Eukaryota > Metazoa > Mollusca > Bivalvia > Mytilida > Modiolidae > Modiolus > Modiolus philippinarum. The sequence goes on from MJUU01074526.1 coordinate 10,703, forward strand.
GAATGATCATTTAAAATCCCAGCAATATTTATGAAATCTATTCCTTTGTCGATGTATTTTATTTTAAGAAAAATGTTTTTGATGTTGGTCAGAACGATCGATTTTAGGTTAAAATAGCAGAACACAATTATTATCTTTGTACTTTCGTATTCAAGACTGAGGTACGAAATAGTTTTGCATTCATCAAGGATATTATTTAATTTGGTGGCAGGTATGGAACATAATTTAATTAAAAGTTGGTGTCGACCATTAATTTTAGAAATGTTCATTGGATCCTCAACAGTGGTGTTCACAGAAACGTAATTTTCGTTTATTACGGTTAATTCTTCATTCATGAGATCGCTTGTTACGTAGAGGTTTAGAAACAATATCCAAAATTTTACAGAATTGATTTTAGAAATATTACCAATATAAACCTTTTTTTTAAACATTTAAGTTGACAACGAGGCTTAAGCATTTAGTCTATATGAATCATTTGCTATAAACTTTTCTAAAGATATAAAATCAAGCTCAACGGTTACCTGTTTATTTCTAATTCTGTCTACTTGAGAGAAAAGCAAAAATGTCATCATATTTCCATAAGTATCATGTGACATAATGAAAACCAGTAGATGAATACATACCAAACTGTTAACGCCAATCATAAACAACAACAAAAAGAAGAGACATGACCAGAGCTGTGGTAATGGCAACGTTGACAGAGCATCCGGATATACCATAAATGCGATACCTGGTCCTATAAAATTTAAATAACTGAAGTATAGTTAATGATATGAGAAAAAACAAAATGACGTTAAAAAAATATTTTTTATTTGTTTGTTTGTCTGTATTTGTTTTTTCATTTGATTCCTTAGCCTTCATGTCTGTCGGACAGAAAACAAGCGCAATTTTGCAGTGGAAATATCCAGGAAAACAAATTTTGACATTCCCGGTTCTGAATTAGAAATAGTCATATTGAACTTGACTGAGTGACAGTGTGCAATTTATCGGTATTCAAGAGCAATAACATTGATTTTTTCCTGTGGACACTTACGTCGACCAAGTCGATAATCCTGAAATGATTAAACTAAATATCGGTATCCAGTTCCATTAAAGCATCACATATAGTTCTGTAATGAACTAAAATGTTGTAATGAGGCTTTATCTAAACAGTCTTGAACAAAACTTTCATTTTCTTGACGACAATCACATTTTTGCATGTAGCTTCTAAAACCTCTGTATAAAAAAAATATTCAAGAAAGTATCTTAAGCAAAATTTGTAGGACGGACGTATCACGATCCTCAAAATTTTTTCCATCTTACTTTTGGAACAGGTACCAACGTAGGATAAAACCTGTAACTTCAAATGTTTACATGGCAAAGGATCTCTCTGAAATTCAGATGCAAACTAACTATACGATAGAAATATCCTTAATTGATCACATTTTTTACACTAATCACGATTTTTAGAATATTCGAATATGACTTTTTATACCAGAGTAACTGTAAATTTAGATTCTGCAGATTCCATTTCAACAACTAATGTATCTTCAATGCAGATAAGTTTATTGATCAAAATTTTAGATTGGAAGAAAATAAAACTAAGACGATGTTCAGACCATCCTCTAGAATTACTTCTAAGCCTGTTTTTGAAAGAAAACAAAGTAGGACATCTCCTTTCATCGGATCCCTTTGTAAAACTTTTTAAAAATTCAGAAATGAGACAAAAAAATTTTAAATGTTCCTGAAAAAATATACTCTTTTCGCTAGGTTTGCAAAAGAACATGGCTGCTCACGATTCACATACTTAATAAGGGAACTGGCTGAGTCTACTGAACCGAATCAAGGAGGAATTGCAATTTCTCAGGAAATTGTTTCATTCAGCATACTAATTTTGCGAATGCATTAAATCTTCTTGAATCTTTTACGAATAGATATGGAGTAAATGGACATGAGACCATTACACATATGTTTTTCCAACTGCTGCAACTGTTTTAAGAGATAATCTGTTGTATATGTTACCGTGAATTTGTATAATTAGGGAATTTGTAAAATCACTGAAAATTCAGAGATTTTGTAAAATCACTAAATTGGTCAGTGGGTTTGTAAAATCCCTAATTTAAACCAGGGATTTTACAAAATCACTGAAAAATCAATTATTATTTTACTGATTCCCTGGTCATTTGAAGGAATTTGTAAAATAGTTTATAGATATAAAAAAATGTTTAAAATGTGTACCAGATTAAGAACCCAAATTCAGATAAAAACATTAACGTTTCAATATTTGCATTTAATATAACTGGACTTTTTAATTATTCAGAGTATATTTATATCTAATGCAATATATGGCACTGAAATCAATGTTACGAAACTAGGAGCAGTTTGTTTTTCTTTTGAATACTTCTTCAATCAAGAAAGGGAAAACTAAAAGTATAATATAACAGATAGAGGACCACATTTGTGTGTTATTATCTTGTTTTGAAATTTGAACAGTTTAGGCTGTTATAAAAATATCTTAGATTCACATCACCTAATGTCCCAATTTGTTCAACCTACTCCGAAAAATGCTATAGTTTTTTGCAAAATTATGGTAATTTTCTTCAAAATAAACAACATTTTTTTTCCATTAATAATAAAGAATATCTAGGATTTTTTTTTATAATAGCCTTATAAAATAAAATCTGTAAAAGACAAATCATGCAATCCCACTCTTGGGACGCTGGTTTAGAGACTTTGAAGTGGATTTGCAGTAAAACTTGATACGACCATCTCCTGAACCCTCGTACAGTATAAATGGCTACTGACATCTTTTTAAATAAAAAAATGCTGAGGCTAGAAAATAAAGTGACCCAGTTGAAATCTCATTAAAATGAGTCTGTAAAAATATCTGGTTGATTTGGAGCCTTCCTGAACTGTTACGTCTAAATCAGGTTTTTATTACATGCAAGGTGAAGGAAAAATAAAAGAGGTGAACCACATGCCGTTCATTTCTCTACGGAATGATTATCTCGGGTTTTCAAGTTGCATTTTTTACATAAATTGTAGAATATCTGGTAATATCGGTCCAAATCTACAAGAAAGTTAAATTTTCAAGCCACAATTGCTCTAATTTCATAAGTAAGGAATAGCAATCCATAAATAATTTTGAATTGTTTTAAATAATTTCTTCTTTTAAACTATGGGTAAGCCATATTGTCCAGTAAATAATTGATTAAACTGCACAACATTCTGTGTTTTATTGTGCAAATTGCAATGAAATCAGTTAAGAATTTCTTAAATGAAGTTTCATATGAATTACAGTACTAGTACATGGTAGAAATCTTGCGAATACTTTTGTTTAAGATCTGGTTATTTATTTCAATTTCGTATACCTATAAAAATCAGTTTTGATTGTATATTTATTTCAATACACCAACATCTTTCCCAAATTTGACAATTCGATTCTCACTTACTTTAGCATTCTAATTAATCAGTGATTTTGTAAAATCTCTGACAAGATTTTCAGTGATTTTACAAAATCCCTGACAATTTCAGGGATTTTACAAAATCACTATAATGGTCAGTGGTTTTACAAAATCACTAATTATTTCAGGGATTTTACAAAACCACTGATTTTACAAATTTACTGTAACATATACACTATCAGAACAAAATCAACACAAATGTATTTCCGTACATTTAGATAAAATATTCAGCCACTGAATTTGCCGTCAGCCACTGAACTTGCCTCTTGTACGCAGTTTGACAGATTTTGACAATTTTTGTAGGTTTTTGTTAAAATTCGTTGTATAGGACCTCCAGAACCAAAATAAATTTATTGCCATTTTGAAGGCAAATATTTATACGTTCGTTGCAAAAAAATGGTTTTGGTTCTCGGTGTCCTTTGAGTAGTACCATCTTCTCAAATACTGTAAAATAGATGAAATTGACACAAAGGGCTATCTATGGTCATGCATACAAGGTTGGCATATATTAATTATATTTCTAAAAAGTACATATACCAGAGGTCACCCAAAATAATTTTAGACAACATTTGAGTATATTCTGAAAATGACCCAACCTAGGAAAAAATCACACCTTATTGGCCATACTTCTTTCACGTGAAAGATTGGGAAAGTTTATTTCAAAAGCGTGAACTATTTCATTGGTTCAATTACAAAAAAAATGTTTTTTTTATAGTCCTGTATAAAAATCATATTGGTGGCTGCGCTGCAAATGTATTTGTGATCAGAAACTTGTCATTTATAACAACAACTTTATATTGGCATGTTATGACTCGATACTTACATTTTTATGTTCATCATGAAACAATTTCTTTTGAACTACTTTCTTCAATTTTTTCCTGAAGAACAATTTTACAGTGTCTTGAACTTTTAAGAGGAAGATTTAACAAGCTTTTACCCGTATCAAATGCAGGCAGAGCACGTGACAATTTTTAAAAATATTGACGGTAGAATACTGTCTTATATCAAACCTTGTTTCACAACGGAATGGATGTCAGTTTTGGAAGCTGCAGCAGTGTATCCAAGTGTTGCAAATACTACACATCCAGCAAAAATGCTCGTCAATGCGTCAACAAAAGGTAAAATCAAAGCATCTCTAGAAATATTTAAATATATATATGCTGAGTTTTTCTTCGAAATAACGTAATTAAAACATATTGGAAGACATATATGAATTATGTACTACACTTATGTAAACAAGACATTACTTGACATACATAAATTCCTCACTAACAGTGTGACGGATGTTGTTAACATACCCTTCCGGAGCACCTGATGTCACTTTAAGTTTCCTGAGAGTTTACACTGTGAGTGCCTTGGATTTGAATGTTGTGATTTTTATGTCTGTGATTTGTAGCTATCTAGCGTCCTTTTTCTGTGTTTTCGTTTTGGTCATGTCTTTGGACTTCTGTTTTTGTAAATACCACTTCTATGTTCCTTCGGTATTCTACTGCCATTGTTTGAAAGTTATCATTTGTCATTTGGTTCGTATACAGTGTGGGAGCGGACACTGTAATAGATCTGTATCCGAATTTTCTGATAGTTTCAGATCTTTATTGACACAATTAAAGTCATTTCTATATGCCACTGATTGTATTATTTCAATCATGAAAAATATTTACCGATGGCAGTTGTTATTGAACCGATTATGACTAGCAAGGGTTAACAGTTCTCCAACCCCAAGACTTGTTGAATAAAACACTTGTACCGCTGCATCACTCCATACCTAGAATTAGTGTCAATAATATGATTACGTTGCTGTAAAAAGATGTCTATATCAGCAATGCCATTGAACCGATTTGCTGACAAAACTTCCATTAGTTTTATCAATGTACAATTTATGAATAACTAAAAACATCACATTAGGCACAATCTAACGTTAGAAATTAACAAAATGTACTAATAATAAATAAAGAACAAAACAAAAAATGACAAAAGGTCAAAGGTCAAGAGCCCAACATTTTTGCCAATATGGCCTTCAACTTGCGCAACCGGACAAACAACCGACTTTTTTTGTTCCTTTGGTATTCTTCTGCCGTTGTTTCAAAGATGGATGTTTCATAATCCAGAGTAAACTATCAACTGACCTGTAACAGTAATTATCTTTGTCACAATTTACTACCGGTATTTATCCAAAATCAACCGTGATGTCAAAACTTCATTTTGGTGTTAAATTGTGACAATAAAAATAGAAAACACATAATTATTACAAACAAAACTGGTAGATGCTGTCTTTCATTCCCTTTCTAGTGATATAAATTTTATAAAAATTATTGAAAAAATTAGAGACGGATAATTTTTAACAAATGCCGTATTGACAAGAAATGCACAAGTATTTTTGAAGATGACCTTTGGCCGTTGAATTGACTTTAGTTTTGAAACAAAAATGCAGATGTAAGCTTACAATGCTTATCCATGAATATCATAATAAGACTAGGGTACAGATTTACCGAAAACTGAAGAAGATCCTTCCACCTTGGAATAAAAAAATATTTGATACCATCTGTAGCACCAGGTAGAAGTAATCCTCGCACCAGTAATATTGTCAGGAACAAATAGGGTAAGGTTGCAGCAAAATACATGAACTACAATATATTGAAAAAATAATACATTTAAATTTTCCAAATGATCAAAAAGATTTAACAGTTTTGATATAGATGTTCGAATAGAAGAGAGAAAATATGCTGATTTGGACTTAGAACTAAAAATAAAAAGATAGGGACGTAAGTTGAACCATACTTAAACACTTATAAATAGTATACCCCTTATCAAAATGTAGTTTTTGGCAACAATGCAAATTAACCACAAGAAATGTATTGCCATTGCAATACTCTACACAGTCATGTCTGTAGGAAGCTAGAGTATAACATTCAACAACCATGGGTATGAAATTTTTAAATATTCAGACCAGCCAATGTAGGAAAAAACAGAAGAAATTTGTCCAGTTTTTCAGACTTGTTTTTAACTGATTTTCGGAATTCCAAAGGAAAATTCTGTGGACCTCTTTTGGTCGATCTGTTTCTGATACTGAAACACTTCTACGTCGGCGTCATTTCAATACTTTGATCTTGATATTGACAATAGAGGCAGACAACAAACTAGACTGCATTACAAACGCGATGCCTCTACTTTTCTTAATTCAACTTTCCTTTTCTTTGTAGCAACATTACAACAGCGCCAAGATACGGAGTTAACATCTCCAAACGCATTCGCTACCCAAAGATTCAATGGTCGATACAATGACTTTCTTAATACCTTTTTGTAGAGCCTGGTTGCTCACAAATAGAATGCTTAAAAAGCTATGTTACAAATAACTTGATGTCATCACTACAAAAGTTTTACTGTCGATATCACGATCTATGGACCGCTATGGGCATTTCTCTTTCCCATCTGGTTACAGATCTTTCCAATTAAAAGCTTCAGATTGTTGTAACCTCTACTGCATTTGATATGTTCAACAGAGCGAGTTTCTTATAAAAAGCAGAAGATTCTTTCTCTACCGGTGCCCCTGAACTCACCAATGGTTTTAATTTGGATCCATTATAATCATCTGTATGAATGTTTTCATTTTTTCTGTGCGTGTTTGTGTGGATGTCTGTGTGTCTTTGTGTTCCCGATGCTGCCATTGTCTTTGAATTATTCTTTTTGAACTAACGGTGTCATGTGCTGTTTGTTTCTTCATAATATTTGGTCCAAAGGACAAAGTTTTATAGAAAATTTGTTCCAAAGGAACAAATATTATAGTATTTTTTCTAACGGAATAAATCTTATGTAACAATTGTTCCAAAAGGAAGAAATATTATGACAATGTTTATAATATTTGTTCCAAAGGAACTTATGTTATGCGGAACAAATATACGCTGACAGCTCAGTTTTTACTTGCTTCACTTCATTACTCTTCTGCTAACTTTATCCAACACACTATGTATGTTTTATCACTATAAACATTTTCATTTAAAATGAATTTATATGGATCAAAATATGGTGTCGGGATCTGGAAAACTACAAGATATAAAACTTAAAAATTCTTGCATTATCTTTGTTTTTCAATATAAAATTAAAGTGATTTGACTTTGCCGAAAAATGTCTTACCTGAACGGTTTCAATTTAGGTCAAAAGCCAACTCGAAATACCTTTTTCAGTCTTAAAGCCAACGCAATCCTTGCACATTTCAGTTCTACAGAATAATATGTACTAACCTTTCCGGATGTCTTTATTCCTTTGATCAAGACCAAGAATACTATAAACCAGGTTCCTAATGAACACAACACTAATTCCCATCTCAGCTTACCCAAATCGTTGATACTGTCTGTCAGACCAAGGACACGCCGCCTATTTGGAAATGTGCTTCATAAACAAAATCTCTAATCTTGCCGTTAATCGCAATTATTTAGATTTCACTCTATCAATGGCATTCGAGTATTAAATGAAACATTGAAGGCGAGAATATTGAAATTGTAATTTTGTTATTTTTATATCTAAAATTTAATACATGTATTGCTTAATTCAATATTGTGAAACATCAATAAACATTTATGGACATCCAACAAACGAATATTTATAAGGGATGTCAAAATATGTGAATAATGCCCCTCGAGTACTCGGATACAATGCTCGAGTATACTCGTGTACTCGATGATCTTACTAGATTTCAAAATTCTTAAGATGGAGTGACTATTTCAATGATGTATAGCTACAATACTGCTTATGTGTCATGAAAAGAGCATAATTCACAGTTTTTGTATTATAACGGAAAATCAAAGATTTAATTTAATAACATTCAATCAAAGCGAAATTATATTTTAGCTTATTTATATTTAGTAAACGGTTTATTCCCAAAACGCCTACTGGACTAAAACAACATCTAATCAAGTTAAGGAATTATGGTGCCTTCTAAAGGGTACTGCAACTAAAGTTAACTTCAAGTATTCTGTAATTAGTAGACTTTAATAGTATGTCCATGTAAAAAATACTGAAAATCTTGCAAAGTAAATAATGATCAAATTTATGAACATAGTATAAATGAATCTTCTGTAATTTAAAAATTCAGAAATAAAATAGACAGCGACTAGAAAATTATTTAGTAGTTCTCTCTCATCTTTTCTATATTTATTTATTCTAATGCATTTTCTGTGCTGTAGAAGTCTTTTTTTATTTCGTATATGTATATTATTTCCCTCTCTGTCTTACCGAAGTTACTGTTAATTTATTTTCTGCATATGCGCATTTCAACAACTTATGTCTCATCAGTGCAGATAAAACCAAAACATTTGAAAGTCCATTCACCAAAAACTTGTAAAAGCTGAGAGATAACAAATAACCAAAAGGATCTAAATTGAAAAGCCAAAGTTCAGCTAAGGACAGGTCGGGTAGTTCCACAGGCTTATCTCTGGATCCTAGCGATGTCGTTGGCATTATGTAAATCTTTGAACATCTGGATGGCTGCAAATGTGCTCGGGTGCGAATGTTTGGTCATCCTCTTTAGTTTACTGTGCGAGCCCTCAATGTTGTTATTATTTCTTGGTTCTTGGGTTCCAAGTGGTTCCAAATGGTCTTGTAACTGCTCACTCACATAGTCAGTAAATGGTTGGGTAAGTTAAGTTATGTCTGCTTGGTCGCAGTCTTCAAGTGCTTGAAACCATACATCTTCTACAGCATCTATAGGTGTGAGTTACAGAATGGAGCTAGGTCTTCATGTCATCGTTGTCGCGGTACGGATTCAGTATGTGAAGGCTGTAAATCTGGTAGAAGATGTTAGGACACATATAGAAGGTTCCATCACAGAAGATTTTGTCAGTAGCTGCAAGGTCTCGTAGGAAGTCTGTTCAAGCAAAGGCTATTATTCTGCGGGTTTGGTGTGTGTCGTCGAATAGTAGGAACTGGTCTCCTATTGCAGTTTGTGCCCATTTTCTCTCGATTATGATATCTTCTTGTGTGGTAGTGTCTGCTTCCGTCTGGCTCTAAACAATGAAGATTTGGCTGAGTTGAAGGTGGGTAAGTGATCGATGACTTCTTGGCTGGTATCATCCCATTCGTTGCCTCTAAGTTGGTTAGTTCCTCTGAGTAAATGGTTGGTATGAGTCGGGCTTCATCTAAGCAATGTTGGTGACTGCATTCATTATCTGTTTGGCAACAGTTTTGGTGTGGCTTTATTTTGCTCAATTATTATTGACCAGAGCATAAAGTATCAGATGGGACAAGACAGCCTTTTCAAAAGCATAAGTTATTAGTTAGATTAGTTAATACTGCTAAATCTGCCAACTTAATGAAGTATGCAAGCTCAAGAATTGTAAATAATGGGAGAAAAGGGTTGCCCTCATTCCAATTTACAATGGCTAATGCTCAGTTGAATGTAACGTTTATCACCAACCAGATAGGTGGTCAAAATCTTGCCTTGATGGTTTCATCTTCATGGTTAATCGCAGAACTCAGAAAAAAAGTTTTCTGGAGATGTGTTGTACAAGGATGCTCAGCATCATTATCTACTTCAAACACATACCTTAGGATTTGGTAGACAGCCATACAACCATCCACCAATTTTCAAATTGATATTTTTATTATATAAAAATGTCGTTTTGCATACTCTTTGAATGTCTACTTTTAAATTATGTCTATTTATTAATTACAGGTAAATTCAGGTGAACTAATTAAAAGGTACTCTTTTGGAAGGCCCCTTAATCCCCCTACCTAGTGAGGTGTTGTTTTTATCCAGTAGGCGTTTTGGGAACACACCTTAGTAACACACTGATTTATTCAATTGTTAAAATCCTAATTGACAGTTATATAAACATCAAGAATATAGTTAAGTATTCTCGACCAATCAGATAACAGGATTTCAGCTGTCTTATTTGTGAAGAACATAAGAAATCGTGTTCTTAGTAAAGGATTATCTATTTTGTTTTACATGATAGGGTCAAAAGCTTAAAACGGCTTGGGGCATTTCATTTCGATTGTAAATATTTTACGAAAGGATATGGAGTAAATGAACATGAGACCATAACACATATGTTAACTCCACCTGCAATAATTTTAATGAGCTGTATGGCCATTTCGGAAATTAATTCCTCATCAGCAGCACTTGAACCCAAACAAAGGAAATCCATAATTTCAAAGAATGTTTAAAATCCATAAGACCAAACGAAATTCGAATAATCAGTAATATCAAATATAGCTAAGGACAAAACTACGATGGAGGGAGTTAATCCTTAGGTTTTAGAATTTACATAAATTTAGATTATAGTAACTGTTTAAAGTGTACACATGAGATATTATCTCATGTACAAGTACACCATATCTAAGAAAATTAAAGAGCATACATCTCCACCACGGGGAATTGTTTTAATGTAAAGCATTATCTGTAAAATATGAAGGAGTTGTCATTCACATAAAAGTCTGTATCATAATATTTTCAAACAATAAATTGACTATTCAGTACACAAAGCATTAATAGATTACGGGGGTGTAATAATTACTTCAATTAAAAAAAAACAAAAAACAAAAAAAACAAAAACAAAACAAAACAAAACAAAAAAAAACAAGTATAAAGCATTGGAGGATAAAAATGGCGTTTTGGGTTTCAAACCACCTCTTTGGAAATATTTTAAAAATTTTGTGCAGAATAAGTTATCAAAAACGTTTTATGTACACAAATTATGTCTTTTCCATCAGGATCCTTTGATGATCAAATTAGGAAATCAGCCCCCCCCCAAATATATATAAAAAAAATACATACATGTACCCACTGTAGCACAATTAAAACCACAGGTTCCATAATAGTATAGAACTCTAAATCATCTCTTTTTAATTCTATAAGCTCTAAATCTTCCTACTCCTTATTGAATAACTCTATTTAATTACATTTATAACACCTGTTTTATCACCTTCACAGTTTTCTATAGACCTTAACTACTCCAATTATGGCATGCATGGGTGAAGTCAATTGGGCTAAATTAGTCTATCTATTGAGTGTCTGTAATGTTTGATTACTGTAATTATTTCTTGAGTACTTAACAATATTCTTAATATATAAGAACATGATTATCCCCATCTTCGTAATAAGTACTCGCTAACACTCGAACTTATTCACGAAGAAGGTGATTATCATGTTCTTACATATACAAAATCAACACAATGTCTGGGGTCGACGTGTCGTCCTCGAATGCAAACATTTTACATTTTACATATTCCTTTAATGCCAACAAAATAATTTCAATAGATGTTCTTACAATATATGGTGTTTTTTCAAGAAATAAGAATTGAAACTTTAATTAATAGGTAAAAAAGGTGAACATTTACTGAAACTTACAAGATTTTAAGGACTTATTGACTTGAAAAATGTAAAAAAAATGAAATATTTTATTTCGATTATGAAAATGAAAAAATAACATATACACGAACATGACAAAGTTATTATTTTCAAAAATATAAAAATATACATATAAAAAAATCAATATAATTCAACAAAATACTTTTTTTTTTGGTTTTTTTTTTTGTTTTTTTTTTTTTGGTTTTTTGTTTTTTTTTTTGTATTTGAACTGAGATTAATCTATGAGAACTGGACAGTGTGGGCAGACATGGTCAGATTTCGACTGAACAAATTCCCATATCTTAGTCAGTCTGATTCAGTCCTATTACATCGTTTACATTAAACAGCTGACTGAGTCAAACATAAGGGAACTGGACGTTGTTGGAATGTAGAGGCGGAATGGGAAAATGCATACTTATACTGCACAGAGTCCTTCTACTTAGTTAAATTTATTAAGGCTGTACATATTGCTAATATGTACACATAAGCACAGTTTCTTTTTGATTATTTAAAGTATTAACACCCAATTTTCCAATTTAGCTCACTAATTTAGGCTTTATGTACGGAGGCTTTCCGAGATGCCTGTCTATGTTCATTATTTTGGGTAAATGTTATCCATGATAAAAATAAGATATACTGGCGTAAAGAATCTTAATGGCCCTGCCAAATACTTAGTAGTTTACATGATACATTTTTCTTACTATGGCTTATGCATACATTTTTGTATCTAAACATACAATTCGTGCAGAACCGTCTTAAAAGTTAGCACACAAAGACTTCTTCCTTCTACATATGGATTGGTTACTTATGTGATATGAAATTTTGATAGAATACATGTATGTGCTGAATATTTTTACAGTGAAGTTAATTAAGAACACATATTCCCCGTTTCCCTTCTTTTTTCTATAAATATGGAATATAGATTTGAAAAGGCGTTTTTAAACAAAAAGTTTTAAAATACCCCCCGAAATATACACACATTAAAACTAATTTATACCTTGAAAAATATTAATGAAATACTATATTTTCATTTATTTTCCTGGTTTGAAGCCAGTCCAATTTACAAGACCTAATTCGAGAAATTGTTTCTTAAGCATGCACATTTGTTTGGACAATTATTTGACACCATTCCTTGAATGCCAACAAAATTTTACAGGTAAATTGTCGGTAGATCAAAGAATGTTGGCATTCGAGGAATAAACCGGGTCGACAACGGTAAAATCAAATCAATTTTCAGTCAAAATAATTACTTGATAATAAATTAATATATTAATTAAGTGTACATATTTCTGCTTTTTAATTAGAAATATGAATAAACGGCTTATTTTTCGGAAGCATAATTGAGTCGCAGTTGTTTCTTTATTGGCAACAATTTTGCTACTCGGCTACTTTTAGTTAAATCTATTTCTTATATGTATTATTTAAATTCAAATGTCAATATCAAGCAAGTTGATTTTAGAAAATGAAATGGAGTATTAAAAGAAGATTCAACATGATTTAACAAGTATTTGGAGAGATATTTTCATTTGAATTTTAAGTACGTTCGTGGTGCGTTTCTTTTAGATGTACAAATGTACAGTATATTTAGAGATAATCTGTTAATGGACTGTTACAAGTTTATTATTGTTTAGATACAGAGACAGTTAACTTAACAAAGAGAATTGCATTTATAACACCGAGTATTCAAGTACGAATAAGATACTCGATATTCGTACCTTCCAACCGTTACTCGAGTTCTCGAATACTCGTTGACATCCCTAATATTTATTCATATAAAAAAAAA
>MJUU01074526.1:31401-43440 GCA_002080025.1 Modiolus philippinarum
ACGGCGCTTTGACCACTAATTAAGGTTAACTACGACGAAAATTCACGAAAAATGCAAAATCAAGTAAAAGTTAAAATTTCCGTGCACCTACGTGAATTCATGAATTTATTTGAAACTTTGCAGTTGAAAAGTATAGGTTGTAAATAAGACACTTAACGTGCGTCTTCATGCACTATGTCCTCAATATGTATTTGTACAATGAAAATTGATAAATCATCAAAATTTGCTTACATAATTCTTCGTTGGAGTACTTTCTTGTAATTTGTCCAACCAGTCAAAAAACAGATGACAAAAAGCCTATTCGTCAAACTTACGGCAAGGTTCATCCATATATGACCTGATATTTCGGGTAAAAGATTTTTTGAATTCGTTGAATTCGTTTTGATTCGTTTCAGTCAGTGCATACATGATCGACACATCACCCTTTGCCATTAATAAACAGATATTTGCAATTGATTTATCATATTTTTTCATAAAATAAAATTTGAAATGAACTGCTGCATCGACTATTCTGCCATTTTCGTTGAGTTTGAAACAAAATAATATGCAAAGGGAAAGTTTGTAATGACTCCAATTAAGATTTTGCAAGTGATTTTTTTTATCAAAATCTGTCATTTTCATTGAATTTAAACATAATAATATGTAGAAGGGAAGTTTTATACTGACCGAATATTTGTAAACTAATACATGTATGAAGATTTGCAAGTGATTTTTTTATGATTTTTTTTTCATAATATTTTGAACAAAATAATGTGTAAAATGAAAGTTCCGCACTAACGCGTGTATTTGTAATGACTAAAATAAATGTTTACAAGTGTTTTTAAAAAATCATGTCATTGGAATTTTTAACTAAATAATATGCGAAAGAAAGATTTGCACTGACCGGTACATTTTTAATGACTAAAATGAAGATTTAGAGAGTATTTTTTTCAAAATTTTTATTTTACTGAAGTTTGGAACTAAATAATGTGTAAAAGAACAGTTTTCACCGATCGGTACCTTTGGAATGACTAACGTGAAGATTTACAGGTGATTTTGCAATTAAAATTTTTCTTTTTTATAGAATTTTCAACAAAATAATTAGCAAAAGGAAACTTTTGCACTAATTTGTGTTTTTGTAATGACTAAAATGAGGATTTACCAGTGACTTTTCATTCATGAACAACTTAATGTGTAAAATGGAGATTTCGCACTGACCGGAGCATTTGTAATAACTAAAGTGATTATTTATAATTATTTTTCATTTCCATGGAATTTTAAACAAAATAATGTGTAAAAGATGTTTTGTACAGACCAGTACATTTGTAATGACTGAAATGAAGATTTACAAATGATTTATTATTATTTTTTTTATTTATTGGAACTTTGAACAAAGTAATGACATATAAATGTGTGAGTTTTTCACTTACCGCTACATATGTTATGATAAAATGAAGATTTTCAAGTGTTTTTTCCGTTAAAATTGTTCATTTTCACGGAGTTTTGAACAAAATAATGTGTTAGAGGAAAGTATCACAATGACTGGTCTTTTTGTAATGACTAAAATGATATTTGGGTTATTGGATGTGGTTTGTTTCCATTGATTAATTCACTTTTTTACCTGTTTGGGGCCATTTAGGGCTTACTTTATGGTGTGAGGTTCCTCACTGTGTTGAAGACCGTACGGTGACCCCTAGATGCTTTGTTTTTGGTCGTTTTAACCTGGATATGGGATGTTGTCTCCTTGACATTTACCCCATTTACTTTCTTTTTCATATTTATAACTGATTTTGTATTATTTTTTTCATTCATTGTAGTTTTGAACAGAATAATGTTTAAAGAATATTTTTAGTCTAAAATGATATTCACAAGTAAATTTATGTGTGAAAGGAAAGTTTTGCACCAACAAGTACATTTGTTTTTATTCCCGCCGAAACGCAATACAGGGATTGGTCATGCCGGGCGTCTGTCTGTCCGTCCGTCCGCCTTGTAAGCACTCTAGCAAGTTTATTTCTCATTGGATTTGGATGATATTTATACACTAACTTAAGTTTGACAAGGAAAGGATAGAAAAAACATAATTAATTGTAATACTGAAAAGTTTGAATTAGTAATGAACCAAATACAAAAATCTAAACTTAGAAAACTATGCATTTTCAATTCTTTCTTCTAAGAAACACTATATATTCTTTTTAAGTACCTTTTTTATTTTACATTTTATATTTATTGGTATATTTGTTGTCTTGCATCTTGCATGCGTTGTTAATCTTGTAGTGTTACTATGTCTTTCTGTGTTTTTTTACTAATCTGTAATCTGTGTACCAACTATCGGCCACGTGTGAATCGATGAGATCATTATTATAGTCTAAACAATAGATGCGATTTCGATAAAGAAATTATTACTGTAATAAAATCAATAATGTTTATTAAATTTATAATGATTTTTTCAATGATTGCATTATTGCTTGACTATAATAATGATCTCGTCGATTCGCACTTGGCCGATAATGGCAGCATTGTATCAACAGCGGTAATCAGAATAAAGCATATCATATCATATACTTTTATATCAGTTGAGAGATGAGTCCTTTTCGAAAAACCCTTAAAACTTTGACAAAATATCCTTATAAGCGCTCAAAAAAATATTTTTCATTGAATTTGGATGATATTTATGCACTACCTTAAGTTCAAGGATGCCTTAAGCAAGTGTGAGGATGCGTCCCATTCGAATATCTTTGTACGAGTAATACTCTTTTACAACTTTGGAAATTAACAAAATAATCTTGTAAGGGCTGAAGCGAGTTTAAAGATGAGTAACATTCGAATATTTTTTTGTTTAGATTTGATCTGCACTGATGAGACATAAGTTGTCGAAATGCGCATTTGCAGAATTTAAATTAGCAGTAACTTCGGTATTTTGTTATTTTGTAAATCTTATGCCCCTTTTTAACTTTGAAAATTGACAAAATATTCTTGTAAGGGCTCTAGCAACTTTATTTCTCATTTGATTTGGATGATATTTAAACAGTAGCTTAAATTCAAGAATGCCTCAAGAAAGTTGAAAAATAAGTCAAATATTTTTGTAGGAGTTATGCCTCTTTTTTACTTTGAAAATTAATAAAATATCTTTGTAAGGGTTCTAGAAATTTATTTCTATTTGGATTTGTATAACATTTACAGTGGCTTTAGTTCAACGATGCCTCAATTGAGTTTAAAGATAAGTCCTGGTCGAATATTTTTGTACCCTTTTTAACTTTGAAAATTGACAACTAATCCTTGAAAGCCTTCTAGAAAATTGATTTGTCATTGGATTTGGATAAAATTTATACAGAAGTTTCAGTTCAAGAATATCTCAAGCGAGGTTGAAGATGAGTCCTTCATGCCGAGCTTTACAATCCGTTTTAGCATCAAAGGAACATATTATCGATACTTCCATGGGTGATTTGATAAGACAATAGCAAATTGGCGTGAAGGACAATTGCCATAGAAACGACATCTCTAAACTTCATGATAAATTTTCCAGCTTGGCCATACAGTTTCAATTACAAGTTGAAAGGAAAGTTATTATCACCGAAAAATTGGAAAACCGAATCTTTTGGACGAGAAAAGCTCGGCATGCTACAGAAAATGACAGCACATATTCAAAATCCCCGCGAAGTGGCATTTTCAATAGGAGAAAATGATTTTTTCCCGAAAATTTTGTCAATGCAAATTAACCGGTAGAACTTGTTCGTTTTTGTCGAATCTAGTTCCTAACCAGACTCCAGTCTGGGCAGTTGTCAAGACTTGAAATCTGAACCTTTTCACGCGCGTCAAACATACGACGAGTCGGACAAAGGCACACGAAATGTCTTTTATACTGAAAGTGACAATATCACGAACTTTTGATTCCGGACGGGCAAGAATCGGCGGAAAGATACTATAGCACCGCGAGAAATTTGCATAAAAACATGGTTACGGAAGGATTTTTTTTAATTCATTCAATGCTTCACGGAAATTTGCAGAAAAACACACGGTTTATTTTACACGATTTAACGAAATCCAGTAGAGAAAAAACCAAGAAAACCAAATCAATTAAACTAAATTCTGTATTTTGTTTTGATATATTCTAGGCCGAGATGTCGCCTTCGTGCATTTCATATTTCAGGTTCATGATACACCCCATTTTTAAAACATTGCAGAGTAATGTCTCGGTGGCCGAGAGGACTGAACCGCTGGGTTATAAAACTGAGGGTTCCGAGATCGAATCTCGGAAAAACATCTTTCGTTTTTGTGTCTTGTTTTTATGAATTGAAATCAAAGCAATAGTTGAACATGAATACATCTGAGCATTAACAGTGATATAGGGCTCAACCTGAGATAAAAGTTGAACCGGTGGATGCATACTCCGAAGGCGGGGCTGTTGTTGGCGTGAAGGACAATTGCCATAGAAACGACATCTCTAAACTTCATGATAAATTTTCCAGCTTGGCCATACAGTTTCAATTACAAGTTGAAAGGAAAGTTATTATCACCGAAAAATTGGAAAACCGAACCTTTAGAACGAGAAAAGCTCGGCATGATAAAAATTTGTACATCGATTAACAAGGATATTGGCATTCCGTTTATAAAGTTTGGTCAAAATCTAAAGATGGCCTTTTTGGGGATCCACTTTGAAAGACCAGTACTAAACAACGGCAGTAGAATACCGAAGGAACAAAGGGGTGATATTCACAAAAATCGAAGTCCAAAGACAGGGCAAAAACGAGAACACAGAAAACAATGACGTTAGACACAAAAACAATGACGCCAGACAGACACAAAGCACAGAACCAGAAACCACAACATTCAGAACAAAGGCACGCACAGTGTGAACTCCAGTGAAACTGAGAGTGACATCAGGTGCTTCGGAAGGGTAAGCATGTCCTGCTCTGTTAACAGCACCCGTCACACTGTGAGTGATTCAATCCGGGAAAATGTCAAAGTCGGTAGTCAAATCCGGGAAGACGTGAATCTAGCTGAAAATGTCCACTTTCATTTGGGATACTGACACGTCATATCTTTCAATGATGCTATGGTGACGGCCATAGAATTTCTTGAGGGATGAAATTAACAAAGGTTGAACAAATCCCTGACTAAGCAGCTTTTGGGACAGTGTTTTTGCTCTGTTCAAAAAATCACTGTACAAACTTCAAGCTCGACAGTAACGAATCAACTGTGAAATGTACACTCCATAGGCTGGAGAGGTAGGTATATTGCTGCTAAGAAAGGGAAAGTTCACAATGGGGAAATTAAAATCATCACGCTTGTCATATAGCTTAGATTTCAAACGTCCATCTTCGTCAATATACAATAAAAGATCTAAGTACGAAGCTGAAGTAGGTGTTTCAGTTGTTTCTTTAATTTCAAGCTCATTTGGATAGATCTGATGTAAATAATCCTTAAATTTAGGATTATTAAGAGAAAGCACATCGTCTATGTAGCGGAAGCTGAAATTAAAGGACTGGGCTAAATGTTTTTGTTTTCTTTGAATAAGCCCTTGTAAAAACTTGGCCTCGTACGAGTAGAGGAAAAGGTCAGCTAAAAGCGGCGCACAGTTTGTTCCCATAGGAATCCCTATTGTCTGTTGGAAAACACGACCTCCAAATTCGACAAAAATATTGTCGATCAAAAATTCTAACATTTTGATTACGTCAGTCTCGGTGTACTTCTTATTTGAATCGGTGTGGTTCTTAACAAAATATGTCTTGTCTTTCCCTACAACTAAATAGGTGTATCTGCGTTCTCCATTTTTTGTGCAGAAACATTGATGTATTAAATCTGCAATTACGGTTTTCAGTTTATTGTGTGGCAGGGTTGTATAAAGTGTAGAAAAGTCAAAAGTTTGAATGCTATGGCAATGCGTAAGACTGATTGAGGAAAGCTGTTCAAGAAGATCTTTTGAATTTTTAAGAATCCACATTTGATTCACACCGCTTGTGGAGTAAGCTTTATTACAGTAATTTTTCAGGCCGTCTCTGACTGCGGTCAACAAAGTAGTGAGTAGCTGTGAAAGAGGTTTAGTGGTGCATCTGGAAGACCCGGCAATGAATCTCTGTTTGTATGGATTCTTATGAAGTTTAGGTACCCAGTAGATGTAAGGGAGTTGATTGTTTTCATCATTAGTTTTTATGCCAAATGATGCTAACACTGAAGTGTGATTTTTTACAATCTCATCCCTCGATATTGTACTAGGGGTATAAGTAGGGTTTCCAGATGAACTGTCGATGCCCATCTCCTTCACAAGACAGTCGAGATAGTGTTTCTTACACACAAACAGTATGTTGTTAGAAGCTTTGTCTGCAGGGACAATGACGTAATTTTCATGGAGGTTGGACAGAGTTCTTTCTACAAGGGGATCTTCAAATATACTGGGATTTCTGGATTTCATAGCTGTTTTTAGGCGCCGGATGCGATTTACAATTAATGACTTTACGGACCTGATCCAGTCGGACAATGTCTCAACGTCCTCTTTCTCTTTCTTTGCCCACTTCCTAGCATAGTCTTCAACTGCATCCATCAAAATCTTAAAGTTGTACTTCCAGTTGATGTGCTCGGCTCACGAAATTTGGGACCTTTTGAGAAGATATTTCGTAGTTTGAGGTTGTCTACGATATCTAGGTCACCAGTTATAACGTGTCCAGCCGGACTATAATTGAATGGGGAAGAGGAGCAAGCACAATCAGGTGGTTTGGCTTTAAAGTCATCAATTTGGAAGTCATGCAATACCCGTTTGTAATTGAAAATGGAAGTTGCAATTGGTTTAGTGTAGGAATATGAGATAAGTGGAACTGATTGATCATTAAAATAAGGAGGAATGTTTGATGTAACTGTTTTGCTATGTAGAATGTTAGCAAGATTTATAGCGTCCAAGCCTTTATTGGCGAATTGAATTTTGATAAATGTCCGGTTATCAGGTTCTTTTATGCCGATTTGTGCATTGTATGTGCATCTATACGTTCACCTGCGGCAATCTACGTTGTTTTCATATAAATTCAAACAATAGGGATAAAAAATAATAGTATTTTTCCATTGGAAATATTTTATACTCATTTCGACAACTGTGTCTCTCCAGTGCAGATCAAATCAAAACATTTGGAAATCCATAAACCGAAATATATGTAAAAAACTGAAAGAGAACAAGATACAAATAGGATCTAAGAAGGAAAGTTAAGGTAAGATAAGTTAAGGACAGTGCTATGCGTGAGGGAGATACTCCTTAGGTTTAAAAAAATCTTAAATTTCAATATTACACGTTTTCAAATGAAATCCGTTTAAGCACCAAAGAACTGGCTACTGGGTTCGTGAATATTCTAGGGGTTATAAAACTGAGGGTTCCGGGATCGAATCTCGGAAAAACATCTTTCGTTTTTGCGTCTTGTTTTTATGAATTGAAATCAAAGCAATAGTTGAACATGAATACATCTGAGCATAAACAGTAATATAGGGCTCAACCTGAGGTAAAAGTTTAACCGATGGATGCATACCCCGAAGGTGGGGCTGTTGTTGGTAGAGGCAAAATAAAAGGGGGGGGGGTGCGAGTTAACTGCTTTCTTTGGTTTAGCTGCTTTGGTTTTGAAAAACTTCTTAGGCTTAACACTATTAGCCTTGGCTTGTTAATCTACTTTTCACATGCCGAGCTTTACAATCCGTTTTAGCATCAAAGGAACATATTATCGATACTTTCATGGGTGATTTGATAAGACAATAGCAAATTGGCGTAAAGGACAATTGCCATAGAAACGACATCTCTAATCGTCATGATAAATTTTCCAGCTTGGCCAAACAGTTTCAATTACAAGTTTAAAGGAAAGTTATTATCACCGAAAAATTACAATTTGAAAGGAAAGTTATTATCACCGAAAAATTGGAAAACCGAACCTTTTGGACGAGAAAAGCTCGGCATGGTCAATTTTTTGTAAGATCTATGCCCCTTCTTAACTTTTAAAATTACCACAAATATGTTGGGTTTTAAATTGCTGGATCGGCAGAGATATATGGCTACGCGTATCCCTTGCTTTATACACAACATTGAGCACAGGACAAAGAAAAATGAAGACACATATAAAGATGAACAACACAGACCCAATAAAAACCACGGATGAGATGAGATGTACCTACAGTATTAGCATCTCCTGCTTCTTATAAGACGCCCACCGTGTTGAACATGTCAAATCCGGTAGAGGAAAAACAAACTTTAGTAGTAAAGGGAAAGATGTGTTGTCATCCGGGAAACAGATATCTCATAGCGATCCACAAGATCGTGATGTCGACCATTAAACTTCTGTAGTGATGACTTAAAGTTTTTGGTTGGTAACATACCCTTGATTAAGAAGTCTATTTGTAAGTAACCGAGCTCTATCAAGGAATTGTATATAATCATGGAATTTTGAACAAAATAATGTGTAAAAGGAAAGTTTTGCACTGACGAGTGTATTTGCAATGACTAAATAACAATATACCGAAGTTTCTGTGAATTTAGTTTCTGCATATGCGCATTTCGCCAACTTTTACCACTTCAGTGCAGATCAACAACAACAACAACAAATACTTTATTCGTCAATTAAGACGCCCCCTAAGGGGAAGAAAAATTAACAGGAATTTTCTACAATGATTGACAATGATTTGTTGATTATTTAAAAAAAAAATCAAAATCAAACAAAAGATCAAATCAACATATCTGGAAATCCATAAACCGAATTATGTTAAAGCTGAGAGAGAACAAATACCAATAGGATCTAAGGAGGAAAACCAAAATCAGCTAAGGACAGAGCTATGCAAGAGGGAGATACTCCTAAGGTTTTAACAAAAATTTTTAACATTTAGATATAGCATGTTTCCAAATAATATGATATTTACAAGTGATTTTTCTATTATTTTTTATAATTTCTTGGAAATTTGAACAAATAATATATATAAAAAAAATTCCGTGCTGACCAGTACATTTGAAATAACTAAAATGAAGATTAAAAAGTGTTGTTTTTTTAATTGTTCATTTTGGTGGAATTTTGAACAAAATAACGTGTAAAAGGAAAGTTTTGCACTGATTGGTACATTTATGACTAAAAGGAAGATTTGCAAGTTATTTTTTTTATCAAAATTGTTCATTTTCATGAAAAGAAGCGTTTGCCATTGACCAGTCATTTTGCAATGACAAAATGGAATATTTAATAAAAATTAATCGATTTTTTTTATCCTTTTCTTTATTTCTTGGAAAGGATGTCAGGGAAACGTGTAAATATTCCAAGCAAAATAAGGGATTACATGAAATAATCAGGGAGTATATGTAATCACTGGTAAAATTTAGGGATTACACGCTATCCCCGAGCAATTAAGTGATTACAAGATTTCAAGATTTTATTCATAAACTCAGGCACATAGCATGTGCAACATAAGTACAACATGTTAATCTTTTACATATCATATATAACACAAAAATAAAGTAAATATAAACATAATGTATTACAAAACATGGGGATAGAGAGAGAACGGTGCTTACAACAATACGATAATTTTCTTAAGAAAAATACATAACTTTGTGAGTATTTCAGTATGATGTTTTAGGGATTACATGTAATTACTTATTACACAGATTCCCTGTAACAGCTACGTTACACAATACTGTACTAATATATAAACTATATTAACTAAACACATTCTAAATTTCTAAAATCTGTATTGCATGGACACGGGTTATGTATTCCGGTATATGTATGAAATCATTATGCTAAACTTCTCACAGGAAGGGATCTTGGAGGAAGCTGTATACTGAGGGTACATAACTTACTTTGTCAGTTGGTAATGGGTCTGGAGCTGGCATGTCAGTTAACTGCTAGTAGTCTCTTGTGGTTCATGTTTATGTCTGTATATTAAGTTCTTTCAGTTTCATTTTTCACAATTGACTCAGTCCTGTTGCCAACTGAATTTTACTGTTGTTACGATTGTTTTTTGATTGATCACATTGGCTGTAGGGGGAAGGTTTGGGCCCATTAAAACTAGTTTAACCCCGCCGCAGCAGGTTTGCGCCTGTCCTAAGTCAGAAAATTTATTAAGCCTTTGTGTGTCTTGTCTTTTTTCTAGTTAGTTTACTTTATGTCTATAGGAGTCTAGGATGATGTTTATTTCGCTGAACTTGATTACTCTTTATTCAGGGGGCGACTCCGACCTGCCGTTGGGTGCGGGGTTTTCTCACCGTTCATTGAAGGTCTTATGATGGCTTTGAGTTGTTATTTCTCCCCTTTGGGTCGTTGTCTCTTTGACACATTCCCCGTTTCCCTTCTTTTTTCTACAGTCTATGAAATGAATGATGATTTTACCTATCATTTATTCTGAAGCGTTTCCACAATTCGTGGATTACATAAACATTACTTTGTAAATTCCTAACCAGAAAATTGTTCTTCAAGAATGTATGAAACGCTCTAAATTATCACTTCGTAATTCTGTGGTCGGTATCAAGATTTGGTTGACCAATATAAAACAACAGTCCCACAATTTGCGGCTGATTTACATTACATTACATTAAGCATTGTGTCGTTTTAACTAAACCATCGGAATTGACTTGTTCCTGGCTACAATTAAGCTGTAGATGTATTTTTCTTACACAACGGATGAGATGTTTATAACATTAGATGTTAACCCTATCGACGCATGCAGTCTCATTCATTGGAGTTTCGTAAGGACTATGAAAATCTAACACCAGGGAATGTGCCAGGCAGATAGAAAATATTTTCAAGTACTCGAGCAAAGCTTGCTGTGTTATTTATGATTCGTTTTACTGCAAATTTTGTCTTCTTAAGCAGTCTATATACCTTTAAATCATCGATTCGGCCGAGTATATTGTTATCATTTGAAATTGTTTATTGTGAGTTGGACATACTATTACAATATCTGTATGTTTGTATATTGTAAGATGTAGCGTTGCTAGACAATCAGCAATGAATTCCTCTCAAACAGTTGCTTAGCAACGTCTTGAACTTGCTATGAGGTATAAGTATAGTTCATTGTTGAATGCCTCATGGTGACTCTAAGATGAAGAACAACAATAAAAGCGTTGTTCAATTGCTTAGTATTACAATGTATTTGTAAAGACTTTGTCTCATTTGCATTTACTCCATATCCTTTCATGGTTTATACTGTTACAATATCTATATGTCCCATGTTTGTAAGGTGAACATACAGTTACAATATCTATATGTTTGTATATTGTAAGATGGACCTACTGTTACAATTTATACTTTTATATATTGTAAGGTGGACATACTGTTGCAATATCTTAATGTTTGTATATTGTAAGATGAACATACTATTACAATATCTGTATGTTTGTATATTGTTAGGTGGACAAACTGTTACAATATATATTTGACTGTTTATTGTAAGATGGACATGCTGTTACAAAATCAATTTTTGTATATTGTAAGGTTGGCATACTGTTACAATATCTATATGTTTGTATGTTGTAAGGTGAGTATACTGTTACAATATCTATATGCTTGTGTATTGTAAGGTGGGCATACTGTTACAATATATATATATGTTTGCATATTGCTAGGTGGATATACTATTACATATCTATAATGTCAAACCATTATATAAAAAGAACAGTAGAACTGAAGTCGGAAATTACAGACCAGTTGGTATATTGGGTAAAATATCGAAACTCTTAGAAAAATCAGTATATAAACAGTTGGGAGATCATTTAATTAGAAATAATGTATTATACGAATTTCAATCAGGTTTTAGAAGCGCTTTATCAACTGACACATGTCTTGTTCATCTTTTTGATCATATCAAAGCACAAACAGCTAAAGGTTTATATACAGGCATGGTGATGATAGATCTGCAAAAGGCTTTTGATACTGTAGATCATCAAATCTTGTGCAGTAAGCTTCATGCGATGGTTGTGAAAAGTGTTAAATGGTTTGAATCGTATTTAACAGGACGAAGTCAACTGGTAAACGTGAATGGCACATAATCTACTTATTCCAATATTACTTGTGGTGTTCCACAGGGTAGTATTCTAGATCCTTTGCTCTTTCTTTG
>MJUU01074527.1:0-14723 GCA_002080025.1 Modiolus philippinarum
GACCTTTAACATAGGGCCTACGGGTCCCAAGTGCCGTGTTCTACTACTCAGTATAAACACTCAAAATAACATCACAATGCATAGTATTGGTATAACAGTATGTTAGGTGGATAAATCTGTTAAACATGTAAATCCGTTGATGATAACTTCTCTTTGATAAAGACATTATAAAATAAAATAAAGATAAGATAAAGACGCTCAAACCTGTGCTAGGAGCCGTCTTGAACTTGCTATGAGGTATGAGTAAAGCTCATTGAAGGCCTCACGGTGACTTCAAGATGAAAAACAACAATAAAAGCGTTGTTCCATAGCTTAGTATTACCATGTATTTGTAGAGACTGTGTCTCATTTGCATTTACTCCATATCCCTTCATTGTTAAGTATTAAGTATTTAGTCATTTGTTACCACTGGGTCGATGCCACTGCTGCTGGACTGTTAGTCCCCGAGGGTATTCACCAGCCCAGTAGTCAGTACTTCGGTGCTGACCCGAAAGCCGATTCTATTTGGAACCTTTCAATATCTAAATTTTTGGAAATTTTGATGAAAACAAAGGAGTATCTCCCTCATGCAAAGCTCTGTCCTTAGCCGATTTTGGCTTTACATTTAGATCATATTGGTTATTTGTTCTATATCAGTTTTAAAACATCTCTGAATTTATGGTCTTCCAAACGTTTAGATTTTATCTGCACTGAAGAGACATACGTTGTCGAAATGCGCATATGCTGAATTCAAACTCACAGTAACTTCGGTATTTAGTCATTTGTTACCACTGGGTCGATGCCACTGCTGGTGGACTGTTAGTCCCCGAGGGTATTTACCAGCCCAGTAGTCAGTACTTCGGTGCTGACCCGAAAGCCAATTCTATTTGGAACCTTTCAATATCTAAATTTTTGGAAATTTTGATGAAAACTAAGGAGTATCTCCCTCATGCAAAGCTCTGTCCTTAGCCGATTTTGGCTTTACATTTAGATCATATTGGTTATTTGTTCTCTATCAGTTTTAAAACATCTTTGAATTTATGGTCTTCCAAACGTTTAGAAATTTACCTGCACTGAAGAGACATAAGTTGTCGAAATGCCTATATGCAGAATTCAAACTCACAGTAACTTCGGTATTTAGCCATTTGTTAATTAAAAAAAAAATCATACCAAATTAATTTAACTTATTTGTTTTATATCTCTTACAGTTTAACGGATGTAAAAAGGCCATAGAACAATCTAATAACATCTAGGAATAGAGCCTTTCAAGAAGGAGTTGCTACTTAATTTTAGACGTAAGACATTTCAAGTTTCCAGTTTTGGGGCAAGCACCCTAGGTAGGTGAATACCGTTGACGACAAACTGTGTACCGGCAGATGCATCAATGAGGTAGTAATAAATAACTGAATAGCAAAGTTATTTTCTTCGATTGTCTTAATCATTATATTCGGATAACGTTTACAAAACTTCCGATATTAGACATCGTCCCTTCACGGCTACATTTCAAGTATTGTGTGTATATGGAGCGTCACTCAGGAACCATTTAAAAAACTTTAATCTTATTCAAAGTCATAGATACTTTAAGACTGAAGATTAAAAACAACAATAAAAGCGTTGTCCCATTGCTTTGTTTAAGTGACTTCGTGTTGCATTGCTTAGTTTACCATGTAGTTGTACAGAATTTGTCACATGTGCATTGACTCCATATCCCTTCATTGCTTATTTTATACGTGAGTTTGTTTCTACTGCAGTGATATAATATGTGCGAAATATGTATGCTCTATAAACATTTAAGTTATTGTGTACTTGTGTTGAGAGAATTTCGCATAAGGATGCACTATCATACTTTCGAAGTTTGGCATTTTGTTATATCAAAGTATTATTCTGACCACCTGTTTATTGTACCCACATCTCATGATTTTATTACGTCAACTGTTGAGCCGATGAGTGCCCTGTGGTTGTTTTAAGTATCGTGATTGTCTCCTGTTAGAATTTTGTAGGACAAAATATGACAGCGATTGCAGGAACACTTTGCCTGTTAATTTCATGTTTTTGACAACCGGTATGGGTAATGAAGAGTATGGATATAGCGTTGCTCGACAAATAGCCAATGAATTCCGCTTTGGTGCTAGAGGCCGTCTTGAACTTACTATGAGGTATGAGCTTAGCTCATTGTTGAAGGCCACGTGGTGACTTCAAAATAAAGAACAACAATAAAAGCATTTTTCCATTACTTTGTTTTACCATGCATTTGTAGAGCCTATGTTATTTTTATAATCCATATTATAAAAATATGACCAAATAAATTTACTTTAAGAGAAGCTATCTATACATAAGGTGAACCAGTTCAATTAGACCGAATGTAATAACTATAAAATTCCATTTTACGAATAAAAGCAATATATTACTGATCCATAATAATAAGAGAAAATCTCTATCGAAAGTTTGTCTTATATCAGAAGTGTGACATATTTCAATTTTGTGTGTCTTTTAAACATATAGAACTCCATATAATTTTGCTAAGTTCAAATTAAATTTAGCAATTATATTCTATCTATGAATTTAATGTTAAATGCACCTCCATGAAGGTCATTTATTTTTAAAATCTACAATGTGAATTAATTCTACAAGATTTGAATCTGTACTATAGAATATCATGCGTAAACAATATGGTAGAACAGCTGAAATATACGAGATTATTGCTGCAATATAAATGCACCCTGTCCAGAATTAAAACTATATCGATTTACAATTACGAGATACCAATGCATATGGAAATGTATTATTTATTTTTTAATCTATATATAGCACTTAACGATTTTTACACTGTTACAGTAATGAAAATTCTTAGATTTCATGAACTTAAGAAGTTGCTTACTCTACCGGTGCACCTGGTCTCGTTCATGGTATAAAATTGCTACTTTTTTGTCTGAATGTTTGTGTCTTCCTATTTTCTTTACCATACATATGTGATTACAAACAAAGGAAAACATTAACACCTACAATGGCCGAAAACTACAATCACATGCCACAATTCACAAGCGAACTGCACAATTAAAACACAAATGACGATAGGAACTCGGGATAGCCGGACTTGGTACCGGCACTAGAAAAAGCAAGCAGTAGGATTGAACCGGTTTATGGGTACCCGAACATCACCTTTCTATATCCCGTTTCCCTAATAGTATAATAAACATACGAATAATACCCAATACAGGTAGACTACTTACTCTTTAACCACTATCCTGAAAAAAAAGAAAAGAATAAGACAAAAAGTAATTTAGAAAGCTGGGTCATAGAGTGCTCGCCGCTAAACTGCCGGCTAGCTCAAGGAACCTGGTCTGCTGGTAAAACACTGTCGCACTAGGGAAGAAAAATCAAACTCAAAACTTCCCGAAGGGTTTGGTGAAGAGTCGTCATGTATTTCAGTAGACATCGGCAGTATCAGTGAGAGGCCAGTATATGTATAAAATCTTCAGTTCACTGGATTCCAAAGCCAGTTTAACGGATTTTTGTAGAATATCCCATCAATATCCACTTTTACGTAAAGAATGTCAGTTACGTCCCAGTTTTTCTTGATTTTTTTTTTATCAGTTAACAATATTTACATAATATCGAGGATCAGAAATGCCCTTTGTAATAAGCTTTTTCGAGTCACGTCAAAAAGATATCAAATGTTGATATCTTCTGTAAAAACTTATTTTAAAAAGTATTTAATAATCTATGAAAGCTGTTACCTTGTTGTAAAAGTTTTCATGAGAGAGTAAGGTTACTCTCATAAACATCGTGAAGGGTAGAACAAACACGACCGAATCGTACTAGTTGAGATATGAACACTCCGAGGAATGTTGCCGTTATGAAAAGGGAAATTAGTAATAGTGAAATCAAAATCATCCCTTTTAACTATCGTAAATTTTAGTTTTTATTTTACCAGTGTCAATGATGATACTTAGATCCAGAAAATGGCAGTATTCAGAATCATCGTTTGTTTTATTAAGTTTCAGGGAAAATGATATCTTTGTTTCGTTGTGTTTCTGATGTCACTGCCTTTGTACTATTATTTTCTGGACTGACGTTTCGGTTCTCACGTGCTTTCTTAAATTTCGCTTTTATTTCTGTAACCAATATAATGGTGGCATAGTTCTGCCCCCTACTTGTCAGATAAAAATATACAATATATGTACATTGTCGGAAAATATAAAATTTATTTGACGAGCTTTAGAAACAGGTAGAAATGCGAGGTTTACCGAGCATTTCTCACCTGTTTCGCAGCGAGTACAAATAAATTTTATATTTCCGACAATGTACGTATATTGTTTTTATCCTGCAATTATTTAAATCATATTTAAAAATGCATTTTCTTAGTGAAGCGGGACCAGGAAGACAGTAAACAACTTCGGCCATTTTGGTATAATCCCTGACGTCATAAGAGAATTTACACTGTGACGTCAAAGTATTCGAGGCTTTCAAACCAGTCGCTTGTCTTTTCTTCGTTCAAAATCGCGGACCGATTACCAGTCTACCCTACGAATACGAAAAAAAATATTCGTAGGGTCGTATTCGTCTAGTAAATACCACCATTGCAGGATAATTAAGTATAGTTGTCAGATATTTATGTCAACATGTCAGATATTTATGTTGACTTGTCAGATAACTATGTTAACTTGTCAGATAAAAAAATATTTTATTATGTGGTCTATTGACCAGCTAACGCCAATGTCTGCCATCCATAAGTGTAACATAAATATCTGACAAGTCGACCTAAATATCTGACAAGTCCACATAATTATCTGAGAAGTCGACATAATTATCAGACAAGTCGGCATAATTATCTAGCAAGTCGACTTGTGGACATGTCAGATATTTATGTCGACTTGTCAGATAATTATGTAGACTTGTCAGATAATTATGTGGACTTGTCGGATATTTATGTTGACTTGTCGGATATTTATATTGTCTTTTGGATGGCAGACATTGCCATTTGCTGGTCAATTGACCACATAATAAAATAATTTTTTATCTGACAATTGAACATAATTATCTGACAAGTCAACATAAATATCTGACATGATGACATTAATATCTGACAACTCTACTTAATTATCTGACAAGTAGGGGGCAGAACTATGCCACCATATGTTAACCGTACACTCAATTATATGATAATAAAATGCATTATATATGATTCACATTTTACTGACAAAATGTTTTTGTTAATTTTGGAAAAGGAATATATAATTACATAATACATCACGATTACGCTACTAAATTTCAGTGAAATGGATATTTTCTTTTTTTAAATAACGGCAAGAACTGTTTTTGTGTACAGAACGTCTTTTAGGATCAAAGTCATCAAAATAAGACCATATAAATATACTATACATTCAGGTGAACAGAGTCGCCACAAAAAAAAGAAGAAAAAAGGCTATTTGTGCCTATCTGATGGCTACATATTAGTAATTATGAATAATTTCCATTCGTCCTTGGTTTTAAAAGGTTTCCTTATATTCAGAAATACAAAATATTTAAACATTTTATTGCGTGTCTGTTCAAGTACCTGTATTCTATTTTTGAATAGTTGAATGCAAATTTATATTCTAAACACCACAATGAAGGTCATTTAGATTGAATTAATTATTTCATGATTTGAATCTATACTGTCAAACATTATTGATAAACAATGATGATTAGAAGCTGAAATATACCAGATCACAACTGCAAAATAAATGCACCTTGTTCAAAATTAAAAACAAAGAAAAAAATGTAGTAAAAAAAATAATATCTAAATAATATAAACAATACAATGTATGCCCACTCTAAAACATTGCTGATCCCAAATTGGTAATCATCAACATCAACAAGAGACTTACTTGGCTGAAAGTTACAAGGTCTATGGTGACAGGCCATTCTGCTTGCATCCATTAAATTAGCTTTGAGATGTAGTGACCTTAAAATTTTACATGAAATAAAAGAGACAACAGGAAACATCTACAATGGCCGAAAATTATAATCACATGCCAACTACACAGGAAAAACACAAATATTTTGATTTTTCTTCAGTAGTGAGACAGTGTTCTATCAACAGACTAGGCTCCTTCAGCTATAACTTTTATTTCACTGCAGATTAAATATTGAATAAAAATTAAATTTTTGCAAAATACTGAAATACTCTAGTATGCTCTCCGACTGAAGATGTTGATGAACACCTTTATATAATACACAAGCTAAAAACAACAAATTATAAAAACACTGCTTATATTGATCCTATGTTGCCTTCGTTTCGGTATTCGTTTACATTTTTATTTGGTTTTTATCTGTTATTGTTTTCACGCTATATTGAGTATACATTTAGTGCACAACTATAAAATTGTAATGTAAAATATCCAAGGAAATAATTTTTTTTTCACGATATGTAGCACCTGTTTTGAATTACAAAAAACCCGAAGTTTTACGGTAAATTTAGTTTGAAATGTACATTTTTACAACTTATGTCTCTTAAGAGTAGATCATATCAAAATGTTTGGAAGTGTGAAAAAAATCAGCGGTCTGATGATATACATTATCAAAACGACCCAAAACAAAGCATCTAGGGGTCATCGTACGGTCTTCAACACAGTGAGGAACCTCACACCATATAGCAAGCCCTAAATGGCCACAAAAAGGTTAAAAAGTGAATAAATCAATGAAAACAAACCACATTCTATAACCCGAATATCAAGAAACTAAAATTTTATAAGAAGACAAGGACAAGCCAATGACCAACATATTCCTGACTTGGGACATGTGCAAAAATTGCGGTGGGTTAAACTCGTTTTCTTGAATCCAAACCATCCCCCTATGCGTGGTGAACTAGAAAAAAGTCCAACTTATCAAGACGAGTACCTTTACAATGAAGTACATAAAACATGAAGTACTGTCCTGAAAAATGCTCGCAGTTACTGACAGCTAGCTAAAGACATAATTTCCGTTGACTATGATATCAAGCCTTTTTACATATGAAACTTCAATTGAAATACTTCTTAAAAGATTTGTATAACAACATTTATGAAATTATGAAAGAAGAACATGATATTGTACAATGCCAAATACTGCCAAGATGAATTTTTTTTTAATTTAGTTATAGTGTAAAGCATTTAGGAGCTGATCAATATCTTTGCCAACAAAAACCAGAAGTAAAAATTTAACAACAGTGCTGTATTTATATCGATAATAGTGTTGCACACAGCTATATATAATGTGAATGATAATGTGTTGGTAAGGTGAGCTGCAAAGGTAGAATAGAAAAAAAGAAACGGGGAATGTGTCAAAGAGACAACTACCCAAAGGTGAGTAATAACAACTCAAAACCACCATAAGATCTTCAGTGAACGGTTAGAAAACCCAACACCCGACGGCAGGTCGGAGTCGGTCCCTGAATAAAGAGTAATCAAGTTCAGCGAAATAAACATCATCCTAGACTCCTATAGACATAAAGTAAACTTAACTAGAAAAAAAACAAGACACACAAAGGCTTAATAAATTTACTGACTTAGGACAGGCGCAAACCTGCATACATATACCGAAATACATAACCCGTGTCCATGCAATACAGATTTTAGAAATTTAGAATGCGTTTAGTTAAAATTCAAAGACCCTATCAAAAATCAATCTTAGTACCAAAGAAGGCCATACGTAATGACTTGACGACAATACCGTAATTATAACCCTTATGAATTAGACTATTTAAAGGTTTTATAAGTTTGTTAGGCGAGTTTAAGTATTTTTTACTCTTATGTAAAACATTACCTTAAAATAAGGGATGTTAAATACCAGCCTTGATTAGATGTTTACAGGTTGCATTGTATTTATGAACTAAGTCTTTATATCGATGATAAAATTTAGTAAAGGTTTTAACTAGTTTATAATAACGAAAACCCTGATGTAATAGTTTTTCAATTATGAAAAGATTCCATTCATTAAAATCGCAAACGTTATTACATACTAGAGAAAATCGAACAAGTTGAGATATGTAAACACCATATGATGGCGCTAATGGAACATCGCCATCCAGAAATGGATAATTAACTATGGGAAAAGTAAAAGCGCCCCTTTTATCATAAATTTTAGTATCTAATTTACCATTCGTTATATCAAAAATTGATGTCTAAGAACAGACAATGATGATTATTAGAATTGGCTTTATTCAAAGTAAGTTCTTTAGGGTAGATGTCCTTATAAGACGTATTGAAGTCGTCATTATTTAAAGTTAAAATATCATCCAAATATCGGTAAGTCTTGTTAAACTTTTCAATTAAATGCTGTTTAGATGGGTCTTTGCTGATGTTGGCCATAAACTGAGATTCGTAGCAGTACAAAAAAAATAAGTGGTGCACAATTGGTACCCATAAGAATTCCTATGACCTGGCGACAAATACTGTTATTGAAACGAATGAATATATATTGTCAAGTAAAAATTCAAGTGCTGAAATCATATCAAAACAAGTCCAATTAGTTGAGTTCTTTTGTTTTGTATTACTTAAATGTGTTTTAAAGGAATTAGAACATATATATTCACAATTGGATTTTTTGAATGCCGATTGAATAAGACGTCTGAATTTTTCATCTATAAGATTATGTGGTAAGGTAGGATAGAGGTTAGAGTAATCAAAACTTTCAGGGGATTCAAAAAGGCATTATAAGCATTCAATTTATCGAGATCTTCCAATGAATTTTTTACACTCAAAAAATGATTGACACCACTGTTTTCATATACTTTGTTACAGAATATATGATTTTCATATACTTTGTTACAGAATATATGATTTTCATATACTAGTACTTTGTTACAGAATATATGATTCCGAAAGCCAACAGTGATGAAAATCATCTTTTTAGACCTGTTAACATCGGAAAATCCAGCAAGGTCTTCGGCTGGATTTGAACCCCTGCTTGTTGTCATCTATGACAACACCGCCTGCACTAAGTCAAGCGCCCTAGGCCACTCGGCCACCTAGGCTATATAAAAATGTATATAGCTTTCGGTAACCGGGTCATTCCTCCTCGTAGGCAATCTAGAGTTGTGACATAGTACACGATGAACATTAGGTGGGTAGGAAATAGATAGAAGAAGGATAAGGTCGCAACAGGTAAGATACATTAGGTATATAGATAATAGTGTTGCACACAGCTCTATATAATATTAATGATAATGTGTTGGTAAGGTGAGCATTATCATTCATATTATATAATATAATAATAAGTCAATGTATCGTTAATGAAATTTAGATAATGTTTTTTTTTATCAATTTATGATATTCAGACGTTTTTCAGTTAGACAAAGATTTCGGTCTTTGAAGTCAGAAACATCACTACATACTCGTGCATATCGAACAAGTTGTTAAATGTAGACCCCGTAAGAAGGGGCTTACGGAACATCGCCGTCGAGATGGAGAAAATTAACTATAGGGAAAGAGAAATCATCCCTTATATCAAAAACTTTAGTGTTTAACTTTATTTGATTAATTTATTATCAATATCAAGAAAAGGAGTATGATCACTGCTGCTATTGGATTTATTTAAAGTAAGTTCGGCAGGATAAATTTCGTCTGTAAATTTAGAAACTTCAGGATTATTTTAAGCCAATATCTATATGTATTGTTAAAAATATTGTTGAATTTTGGCCATGAATTATAACTCGCAGCAATAAAGAAATACATCTGTTTTAAGAGGTGCACAGTTGGTACCCATAGGAATACCTATTTTTTGCCGATAGACTGTTTCACCGAAACGAACAAAAATATTATCAAGAAGAAAATTTAATGCTTTTATCATACCCTGACAAGTCTAGTTGGTATTTTTGTCATGTTTGTCGTCACTGAAAAACGATTTAAATGTATTGCAACAAATGTAAGTACATCCTGATTTTTGAAGGATTATTTAATCAAATACGAAAATTTTTCTTTGATTAGTGTATGTGGTAATGTAGTATAAAGGTTAGAAAAAAATCATAGCTATCGACGGAGGTGTATGCTTCATTAACAGATCGAAGTCTTTCCAAAATTTCTACCAAATTTTTAACACTCCAAAAGTAGTAATTCCGCTGTATTCGTAATATTTGTTGCCAAAATTGATGACGAGATTTTTTATGTTAGTCAGAAATGTGTGCAGTTTTACATTAACTTGATGCCGAAAAAAACCCCCAAAAATGAAAGATTTGTGAAGTTTAGGAAGCTAATACGTAGTAGGAATGCTTCTATAATTGGAAGTTGTATATAGTTATATATATGTTAGTATATCAGATTATTTTGAGCATACAGTTTATTGTTTCATACTGTATATTATTCATGTGGAGACAGATTCATTATTCTTTTTATCTTTTTTGTTGTTATAATTTATAATTGTATAATATTTGTATGTTTCTTTTCAAATGAGTACCGAACAGAATTGTAAAGAGCAAAAAAAAAAAAAAAAACAAGGAAAAAAAACAAAGAAAGAAAACAAAGAAAAAAAACAAAGAAAAGAAGAAAAAAAACAACAAAAAACAGAGCAGTCTGCAAAAACCACTGTAAAAATTGTCAATCGCAATGGTCCTGATTTGGTATAGTGGTATAGGCATTTCGAAAAAAAAAATAGTTGGTTACACCGGTTTTAATGGCGCCAAACCTCCCCTTTTATTGCGGTAGAGTCCGCAGTGAAAAGAAATGTTCATTCCAGTACTAAGTTAAATATGAATCTTGAATCAAAGTCCGGGCCGAAACTTCAATTTTTTCCACAAGGGGCTGATAACTTAAAAAGAACTTTTTTAATGATCGTATGAGACGGAATTGTTTGAAGCCTGGAATAATAAGGCGGTCCCGGAGATAACTCTGCTTCATAAAAACGAATCAGCTGTGATGTGGGGTTTCCTCACCGTGCATTTAGGATCTTATGGCGGCTTTGAGTTGTTATTACTTCCCTTTGGGTCGTTGTCTCTTTGACACATTCCTATTTTCCCTTCTTTCTTTCTACAAATTAATTTGTTTTATGTCCTTTTAGAAACAGGAGATTCTTACTCTACGGTGCACTTGATCTCAGCCATGGTTTTAATTGGGTCGCTGTTGTTCATCTGTATGTGTGTCTTCGTTTTACTTTTTTCCCGTAATCATTCGTGGTGTTTCGGATGTTGCCGTTGTCCCTGGATTGTTCGTGTTTTGACTGACAGTTCAGTTCTTACTTGCTTTAAACTAATTACTTGATACATATAAGTGAAGAGAATCCTTGACTGAAGTAGAAACCAGAATCATCTTACAGTTTTAACACATGGAATGATGGTATACATAGGGAATAATACATGGCAAAATCCGTATCACATGCAGTATCATCCCGAGTTACCAATATCAGCCCGAGGGCCTCTGGCCCGAGGGATGATATTGATCGAGGGATGATACTGCATGTGATACAGATTTTGCCATGTATTATACAGTTTATCATATATTTAAACAGAGGACTACTTAATCCCAAAATACTGTCCAAAATTGAAATTAGCAAGAGAAAATGCATGTACTTTGTAAAGAAGAAAATTTCAAAATGGGCGGAAAGGACTGGAGGTGGTTTGAATAAAATGTAAAATAAAAATAAAATAAAATGTGCAGCAAAAAGTTTTGCTAAATTTCTTTCAACTTATCCTCACAAAAAATGTCATTCCAAAACAAATTTTTGTTACCCTCCCCAAAAACTTTTTACCCCCCAATTTTTTCTTTACTTCCCCCCAAAAAATTTTTTTAACCCCTCAATTTTTTAAATAAAAAATTCAAATTGAAAAAAATAGGGATGGGATACGAGGTATGCGATACGGTTTTTGCCATGCGATACGGGGTATGTGATACGGGGTTGACGTCATCGATGGTGATATAGGATAGACATCACTCTCTGTATCGTATGTTCAAAATTTATGTAATACTAACTAAATATATGATAAAGTGTTGTATCGACTGTAGTTAAAAAAATCCAGATTTATGTGTTTATCTGATATTGTCTTTCCGCTTCCATTAGAGTCTTGTTAATATCTAAAGAGTAAAGAAAAGTAGAGAATGATACCTTGACACTTCTATTCGGTAATTTTGTTATTACTCCATCTAAACTAACTGAGCACAATAAAAGTGCAAAAGTCAAAAAGTGTTTATAAAAATTGGTGTGATTTTTTCCATAATGACTATAAACCGAACATCTGTAGAACTGATAGAGAACAACTATCCCGAAAGTTCTAAATGAAATGCCAAAATAAACTAAAAATAGAGCTATGAGTGAGGGAAGTACTAATTAGCTAATAGCATTTTTTACTTAAATTTCCATGTTTCCAAATAAATCGGTTTTCGGATCAGCACGAAAGTGCTGACTACTGAGTTGGTGAATACCCTTGGAGAATATCAGTTAAATGATTAATCAAGAAAAAGACAGTGCTTTTCATGTATCTGGTACTAGTATTCTGTATTTGGTCACGTTATGCCACTATCATTTATCAACCCACTGATTTTTTTTCGCCTTTTGCAATTTGCCTATTTAAGCAGACAATTATTCTATTTTAGCAGTATATTTTTGAGTGTAATGTTTCGAACCACCATACATGATGATTTCTTTTTTTGAAATCTAGAAATAATATTCGTAATTATATTGAGAACAATTTGGATATAGTAATTTAAAATGATTACAGTTTAAATATAATTATTTAAATAGTAGAAACATAGTTATTCGTTACACCACAAACAGTTCTTGGTGCGTCGATGGAATTTTGAACATTTTTTGAAGGCGACTTTATATTTGCTTTCCGTCCGTCAGTCCGTTAGAGTGGGTTCGGCTTGCAGTTGTTTATCTGATATTTGGTATGTGAGCCTATCACCATAATTTACAGTTCTAGTTCGAGTTTATTCCCAATCCACTGTTTCAGGGGACGACCATCTGATTTTCGTGGGAGGGCTTTTGCGATTTTGCCCAGAAAATTATTTATTTTCATGAAAATCTCGAACAAATTATTTATTTTCTCAAAATGTCACATCAACTTATTTATTTGCATTTGCAACAAAAAAATTATTCTTCAAATCAAAATCAAATTATTTATTTTCATGACAAGTAGGATTTGAATATTTATTTTCACTGGCCTAAAGATTGAATTATTTATTTACAAAATCGCCCCTGAAAAATCGAATTGTCGTCCCCTTATGACGTTTGATTTTTTTGGGAGTTTTGGGCCTTGGGCTTCATTTGGGTAAAAGTGCAGTTTTTTCGATCTGCTGATTTTGACTTAAGGATACTCCAGTTTTACACTGTCATTCTGCCCTTCTGTTGTTTACACAATTTTGAGATTAGTAATATATGCAACCGGTAGGCCGACTCTGTAATGCAATGCAATACTCCCAAAACACAAACTATCTTTTCATTGTGTATTGTTGCTTTTTAAAATAAAGTAACCACATTCACAGCGTGAATAGAATACGTCAGGAGTAATCCACAATGCAAGATAACATTGTATGAAAACCGAATATTAACAATACATCACAACAATTGAAAGAAAAACGACCAATCAAATAAACAAGAAATAAAATTATCATACCAACACTTGCAATATTCCAAAAATGGCAAAAAAAAAAAAAATAACGTGTATGGTATTGCACGGACAACATTTTTGTACCTCATCATCATTCCATAACTAAACATATATAGCATTTGACTGTGATTGCAGGCTATTGTAGGTGTTTGCTGTTTTCTTCACTCTTTTAAAATGTGTTGAAGGATTGAGGTAACAGCGGATCATGTTGCCAGTTTTTTTTATAATATCCCAGTCACTGTTTTAATGTATCTTGTGTTTTATTGTAATACTTTGTGTTTTATCATAATACGTATGGTTTGTGCACTATTTACTTGTTATGCAGAATATTGCTCACACTTTTCCTGTATTAACTTGCTTTTTCATTGCGCATTGATTAACCATGTTCTTGTTTCATAATCATTATCATTTTTCCGCATTTATTTGCATGTGTTTCAATCGCTAGTTTAATTATAAATTTTGAAGATAGAAATATAAAATACTTTTGATAGCCATTATTCATTTGTTATGATCAGAAGAACCGAGAAACAAGGAAAAAGGAGCAACATTGAAAGTATTTCGAGTTTCCATGGGAGCTTTTACTGTACAAAACAACTTAAAAAAATTTTAAAGGTTATAAATCGAGGAAAAAAGCAAACAAAAGCAGTTACTCACTTGTTTACATACTTGATAAAGTTGCTTTATTAACGTATTGCTGATATGAACCAGAAACATTACTAATGTATTAGGCAAATAACATCTATAAGTAAAACATATGTCTTACATTTTATTTTTAGTGGTACAAAATATCACAGCTGTTTTACAATTTTGTATTCAGAATAGAACTTTAACTCCAGTTCGTATTTCTGTCATTATTCTAAATCTGTGACAAGTCATTAGACTTTATAACTTGCTAGTTCATCTTTTCTTCGAGCTTTATTGGTTCTCCTGAATAAAAACAAGTCCTATCTCTGCCTCGTGAATTTTTGTTCACAACTGGTCCTTTCTTCAGTTTGTTTTAATACACAACCGTGAACTTCCACTTTAACCGTCACAAATAAATACTATACATGACTGTTTATGTTTCAAGATAGACTTTGGCTTTGCTGTCACGGAATGTGGTTCATGTATGATGGAATTAATCACTATTGGTGGTTCATCCGCCCACTGTACGTGATGTTCACACTTTACTGTTCTCTCCATTGGC
>MJUU01074528.1:18034-34930 GCA_002080025.1 Modiolus philippinarum
TAATCGGCCTTTCAAACAAACAAACAAACAAAAAATAGAAGTAAACTTGTTAACAATGGACCTTAGATTAGCCCTTCAACAAAGATATTTGACAGGTCCACATTTCACCAGAGACAACTGTGAAACGAGGGCTAAGTTTAAAATTGTAACCAATCGAATCTTATTCACTGTTTTATTTTGTCTGGTGATGATTTTAAGATATAAGCACAAACGAAGTACATGCAATCTGATTTTAACTTAAGTATAGATTCCATCATAAAAAAAACATATATATATTAAAATAGGTTCTATTATATCACCTTGAGGAACACCTACATCGAATTAAATACATTCAAAGGGTTTTATCGCCCGCCTTTAAAATAATCAATTCGAATCAGAATTTGGTCTTAATGGTCTTTAGATGGGTTCTTAACTTGAACAAAGGTTTGTATTTCACCAAAGTAGTAAACTGACATAATTCTAAGTTCAATTACTTTCATAGTAAGTCGCCCCAAAACCAAGCAAAGAAGAAGAAGATAATTCTTAGTCTGATTTCAAAATCATGATCAGTAGCCTCCTTGAATAGACAAAAACATATTTTGCATTGACACACTTACATCGAATTAAAGACGTGCTAAGAATTTCACTGTAGACTTTCCAAGCAACTAGTTGGAAACAAATTGGGTCACAATAGGTATTAAATGTACCCTTCCTCAAAGGTAGTTGGCATGAACGCATTTCATGAATTGCTTCGATTTTGGAGATTAGTTTAACATTATAGCATATTAAAATAATTTTTTTAGTCTTTTGTTTTGTCTGATGGCTGATGATTATTCAAAAGATATAGACACAGACTAAGTAACCTAATATTATCTTCACAAAGAATTCAAAATCATCATAAATAGATCATAGAATATATAAGGATTGACTACTAGTATATCACCTTGACGCACACCTACGATGATATAATCTATTCTTAAATATTTTGTCAGTTGATGATAGCTGGTGATTAAATACATTGGGCAAAATCATGCTCAGCATATTTAAGTATCGAATATCACCTTGACGCACACCTGCAAATAATTTAATTAATTTTACACCTTTCTTTCAAACAACCAATTCGACAAATCTACGTCACAATAGTCCTTATACTAATCCTTCAACAAAGCAATCTAACAGGTCCATATTTCATCAATGATTGCAGTCAATTTTAGCATTGTCTAACATAGTAACCTCATTGGAAACTTATTCGTAAGAATTTTTGTCTGGTGGCTGGTGTTTATTTTAAAGATGTAATCATATACTTTTTAAAATCATTATCAGCAATTATCATAAATAAACAAAAACATATTGGGATTGATGCTATCACATTGACGAACACCTGAATCAAATTATTACAATAAATACATTCTAAGGTGTTCATTACCGGCCTTTTAAACAACCAATTTATACATAAAAATGTAGTTAAATCTTAGTAACTGATGAAGCAGAAGTTAGAGTTTTGGTCTAAAATGTTATCTGATAAGTGAATTGATATTCTATAGTGCTAGCCGTATTGTATTTCTAAAAGTGCCTATTAAGCTTCATAATTTTGTATAACGTTGCAACGAAAATTCGGGGGCAAATTGAATTACCCTTGCTTATCCGTCCGTCCTTCCATAAAGGGTACCTGGTTCGGAACATTTATAATTCGTGAAATAATTTGAATATAAGCTCAATGACACCCACTTTTCGTTTTGTTTCAGAAACTCTAGCAATATAAAATCAATCAAAATTCTTTCTGATGAAACTTTTTGAATAATAATAATTTTTGTAAACATTTCAACAATAAAAGGCGAAACTGAATTGTGAGCAGTGGCCCAGTTTATATTCTATTTTCTGCAGTCTTTTATGATATGAATTAACCCATTGAAATGTCTCAAAGTTCTAACTGACACCTTTTGAACCCTGGCGTACAACTTAAAAATAGCTGACACCGACCAAAATTTTGGCGTACACCGCACTGCACTTACCAAAATTTGAAGTAATGCCGAAAATAAACAGAACGCTAAACAGCCTAATGAAAAATACATCGTTGACATGTTTACCCATCAACAAGCATCAATTCTATACTACAAACGTAACACATAATGGGTTCGATGTATAGAAATCTGAAGATGAAGTTGACGTGTTCAAAATTTTAACCTACCCCTCGTCGGTTTTCCTTCAATAGCTTTCTGAAAGGCGTTCTTTGTATTAAAGTAAATACACGTATCGATTGTCAGATGGTAGGAGAGCCGAAACGCAATATTTACAGAATACAATGTGCAAATGCACAACGATAAGATCCACTCAAGTACTGACCTTTAGTTGCCGAAGCGGGGCGCGTCAGCCATCTTTGGTAGCACTTACCAAAATACACGCTGCACTTACCAATTCGATTGGACCCCCTGTATATAGAATCTATGATTACAAATGCTGTAAACCGGGAAATTTTTTGCGATTTTCGCATTTGGAATGGAAGCGCGAAAATAAACTGGCACGAATATACTTGTCTTTTATCGAAGTCGATGGTCAACAATTTGGCAGCGCGAATTCAAACTGCGCGAACTAAATAACTAAATACCGAAGTTACTGTAAATTTAAATTCTGCATATGCGCATTTCAACAACTTATGTCTCTTCAGTGCAGATAAAATCTAAACGTTTGGAAGACCATAAAATCAAATATGTTTAAAAAAACTGATAGAGAACAAATGCCCAATATGAACTAAAAGTAAAGCCAAAATCAGCAAAGGACAGAGCTTTGCATGAGGGAGATACTCCTTAGTTTTCAACAAAATTTACACAATTTTAGATATTGCAAGGTTCGAAATACATCGGCTTTCGGGTCAGCACCGAGGTACTGACTACTGGGCTTGTAAATACCCTCGGGGACTAACAGTCCACCAGCAGGGGCATCGACCCAGTGCCAAAATTTCCAAGTGTACAGTGGTTAGTTATCATGGTTCTCCTATCTTAAGGATTAGACTATTAAAAGTTCAAACTTTAGAGAGAACTTTTATGTTTAACCCCTGAGATAATCAACAACTTATAAAGGATTGATTTTGTTTCTTTAAATCTAATTTTAAACTTTTTTTATCGTGTCTTTTGAGTTTAAACCATCCCGAGGACCTCTTCAATCAACACTTCCACACAGAGGAAATGAAATTAAAATCTACTGGTCAATTCATTTAAACAAAGCGTTCGTTGGTGCATTTAAGATATAAAATCATTTACATTATGGATACATTGATTTTAACCCAAACTCCATTCTTTAGGTCAAATTTCTGTCCTAAATAATATGAACTTAATTTTTCTAATGGAAAATCATTTACTTGCAAAGCACGTACATATTTGAACTTCTGAAAGCTTGAAATCTGTGGTTTTATGTCAAGGTTTTAACATGTAAAAACATTTATCAAAATAATGTCAGATAAAATTTGAATTCAATAATTAAAGTTATAATATAAGCACATAAAATTTAATATAATTTTTTTAATTTAATTACTCATATTATCAAGAGGAAAAAGACTGAGTTAAAAAGATATGTTAAACATCTTTATTTAAACTTCCATGCCTTGAACTGTAACAAATTGGTAGCATAAGGAAGTCTTTTCCAACATTGAAATTTTAATAGTTACTTGATGACAAAGGAGAGAAGCGGGTTGTTCTTTGTTTCAGACATTACAGAAGTTTGCTTTGTAAATAAATAAAAAACATCAAAGTAACTGCAAATTTATTCCTGTAAATGGCGATGCTGACAACTTAATGAATCTTTTGTACCTACATGTATCAAATTAAATAATTGGAAGACGATAAATAAAAATAATGTATGAAAACTGATAGAGAACAAATAAGCAATAGGATCTGAATGAAAACAATTCTTTGTTATCTGCATGCCAATATCTCAGAGGTGCAATCTCTGACCGTGTTTAGCTGATTACAAAAATCCGTGTAGGCCTATAAAGCACGTCAACAAGATAAAAAGCCAAACCTTTGTACTCGCATTGCATCGAAGTGTTTGTTTGCATGTGTTAAATGAATCATGTCTTTCTTTGAACTCTATCAGTCGAGACGTTATTGAAATTTAATAGTTATTGATTATATTGTTCAAACGGACAAAAGGACAGATACAAGCCCAGTTAATATAACATCAGTGCAGAC
This sequence comes from Modiolus philippinarum, assembly GCA_002080025.1. NCBI lineage: Eukaryota > Metazoa > Mollusca > Bivalvia > Mytilida > Modiolidae > Modiolus > Modiolus philippinarum. The sequence goes on from MJUU01074528.1 coordinate 22,198, forward strand.
TTCCATGGTTAGGAAGAAAAAGAGTCCTTTATTAAACACGCAATGTCAATATCACGAAATCGCTATCGAACTAGTGCGAATCGAGATCATTATGATAGTCAAAACAATATTTGCGATTGTTGGAAAAGTTATTATGACTGTCGTAAATATTATTGATTTTATTGACAGTAATAATTCTTTTATCGGAATCGCATCTATTGCCAAGACTCTAATAATGATCCCATCGATTCCAACTTAGTCTACAATGGTAATTATGATTTATTTATGATTTTATTTATATATCTGACGGCATTTTGAATACTTCGTACTATGTCGGTTGAATTTTTGTTACTTGTGTTATACCATGAAATCATTCATTTTTTTCTAATACTATTTTGCAATCGATGCAATCAAAATATTTATGTTGGCGAAACTGGCAATACATTTTAACAAAAATATTTACACAATCTGTCATGTATCAGAAAGTTAGAACCATACCCGGCTGGTCAATGAGTGATAATGCCATCTATTTGTAACTGTTACACTTCAATTCCGGTGGATATTCCGTAAAATGATAATGACATAATTACTCTAAACTCTGTTATTACGGAAAACTGAGTCATACAGTATTAACAAAAAGCAAGCAAACAAACAAACAAATCCCCCCCCCAAAAAAACCAAAAAACAAAAACAAAAACAAAACACATAACACAAAACAAAAACAAAGCTATGCAAAAAGAAAACATTATTCTATTCCCCGGAATCTTCATTGCTCACTGCTATTTCTTGTGGTCATTTTGTATTGTTCTGTAACATAGTAAAGTTTCAATGAAGATATATCTAGCCAAAAGCTCCTGATCTAATTTAAAAGATATTTGTATACATATACTGTAAATAAAACCTATTGTCTTGCAAATATTTTCTTTATAGCTTAATGTTGAAATTTGTTTCCTACTTATAGTCCCCGGACCGAAGATTTTGAAAAATGGTTCGCTGTATGGAAAGGTTTAACAGCAATATTTTTAGGTATTTGAATACAAAAATACTTATATTTTAACAACCCATCAGGTGATATAACGATTTCCCGTGCAGGAAGATTCTATTGGCTGGTGAAGTGATGACGTCATTTTTTTCACATTATTTTCTTAGTCTATTAATTTGTCATTAAAGTCATTATAAAATGTTTTAAACATTTGAAATGTAAGAAGTTAATCACATTTGACAATCTGATAAGACAAAATTTGAGTTTCGACATAAACTATCGATATTAATCGATTTTTTTGTCTCCGAAAGTGTTTTTTGAAGGCCTTTAGGTATTGAACTATTTAGTAATAGAGTATACCTATATAAATACAATATTATGTTGATTTTCATTTTGATTCGTTATATTTCCTTTGAAATTGATGTATATTATATCAGAAATACAAATATTCTATTTACAGCAACATATACGAAAATCGAGTCTTATCATAGCATCGAATAGCCTATTCCAGGTTCATTGAGAATTGATAATTTATCAATGAAATGATTAACTCATATTTATGTAATCGTTTTCCTGTTATTTCAACTTATATCATCATATTTAGAAGCCTTTCTATCGAGATAGAACAGCTTTTCGTCCTTGCGTCTGTTGTCCATATGTGATTCAGGAGACTAGATTTGCTTGTTTTCGTCGCTTTCATTTTAAATCTGATCTTATTCAAAGATTAAACAGTTTTATATCGTTCTAAGTTCTAAAAGTTACTGCTGTGAATCTATATTTTAATATTTATTTACTAAAATAGTGTTGTTTTGAAATACCAGGGCAAATTGGCTGGAGCTGCTTCTGTGAAATTCACAATAGGGTCTACGGTCAGCTTCAATTTTGTAGTTACCCAAATGTTGCATAGTAAGCCCTACATAAAATAAGCAACCACATCCGAATAGACGGTATTTGCCAGCGCGGGAAAGCAAAGGAAGATGGGGTCGACCATAGGTCTTCCAGAAGGTTACATATCGTATGGGAGTTGAATGATTATACATGAACAATCGGGTATGGTGTAGGATTTATTTTTTTTTTGGAACTATGTCTTATCTTATACAATAAAATGCTGATCGAAATATATTTTTTGCATTAATTTATTGATTGATAATATCTTTGATTCGTTATTTCTCAATGAGCCGAAGTAGCTCATTTTGCTAGGTTCTGTTTAAGCGACTCATTTTCTTACTTTTTTCTTTGGTTTGTTGTAATTGCCAATTTTGTTCTGTTTTATTTTGATATGATTTTTTGTTTCTGTGGTGTTTTGCGCTTTGTTTTGTATATACCCAAAACAAAATTTTTCGAAGTAATGGATTCCTCAGACAGATTAGAGGTTAGATGTGAGCTCTTGCAACCTTCGACAAAGAAGCGACGTGTTGTAAAAAAATGTCGATTCTGTTGCATCAAGGGATCTGCCCGTCAAGGAAGTACAATCGTTGGTACAAAGCAGGGCATTTCTTCTGTACCACAATTAGCTGATGACAGAATCGACAGATTTCAAGATGATTAATTCCACAGGGAACTGATAAGTAGCTTTGAGAAACGAAATATACCTTACGTAGAACTTCAATGCTAAAGTGTATGCTATAAAATTTTTACCAAGCAATTGAAAAAGGTCAAATCAAAATGTATGAGCAATATATCGTCATCGGGCTCGCTTGGACAAAAGCCAAATATACCTGATGGTCCTTCTACTCGATCTCCTACTGCAAACTTTAACTGGAAGTCTATGTGTTTATTCAGAACAATTTCCGGCATTTTGGCTAGAAACAGAGACCCCATAAGTAATGCTACAAACCAGTTGCTTTGAAAAACGTATATGCAAGTGCTGAATGATGCGGTGATTTGGGTCCTTATCAGATTTGGTTGCTGTTGGTGCTCAGTACCACGGCAAATGTCACCAAGGATATGTATCCGAGAGATATATCAAATCGAAATCTTGTGACAAATATCTCCAAGCTTCGATCTATACCAAGAAGCATTTTACAAATTAGATTCTAAAATTTATGAACCATTATTCAACGAAGGCGAGGTGTTTGAACTTCAAAAGCTTCTTGATAAATATAAACAATATTTTCATAAGGATGGTGTCGATAGTCCAAGTTATCCATCTCACCGACTAAAGTAAAAGTTAAAAAGGTCATTATGGGGATAGAGTCATATTCAAGGCACGGACTAGTAGAAGCCATAGCGTCATATTCATGGCAAATATGGCAATTAAAGCGCTTATTTCCACTGTCGTATTCCAAGCACAGGGTTGCTAACCCAATAAATGTCAAAATTCGTGTTCTATTTGAGGCCATGGCTATTCTTAGGGCTTACTGTTTTACAAAATAGATTCTAAAATTTATGAACCTTTATTCCACGAAGGCGAGGCGTTTGAACTTCAAAAGCTTCTTGATAAATATAAACAATATTTTCATAAGGATGGTGTCGATAGTCTAAGTTATCCATCTCATCGACTAAAGTAAAAGCTAAAAAAGTCATTATGGGGACAGAGTCATATTCAAGGCACAGACTAGTAGTAGCCATAGCGTCATATTCATGTCAAATACAGCAATTGAAGCTCTTATTTCCAGTGTCGTATTCCAAGTACAGGATTGCTAACCCAATAAATGTCAAAATTCGTGTTCTTTTTGAGGCAATGGCTATTCTTAGGGCTGATATCAACGGTACCTCTAACATAGATTTGTCAAGCAGTGATAGTGAAGACGGGGATACACGAATGATATCTTATGCCTCAGCTGCTGCATCATCTGGATTTCAATGCATTATTGCTAATTCTCCTGACAATGATGTTCCCTTTCTTTTTGTTCACTTTCCGTTTGACATTGATGTTTAGATTTGGTTGCATTTGTCAAAAGGTGGATTACGTCACCAGTCCATATCATTTAACCCGGCACCTGAATAGGTTTTCAGGGGCTTTGGCTACAGAGCTGCCGGGCGCGTCCCCAGGTGGTGGATAGGGGAATGCCCTGTCTTTGCGGGGTAGTCAGGTCATAATACGGAAAGCCTGACCGCGAACCATTGTAGCCAAACTGTGTGGAGAAACGCCACGCTCCATGCTGTATAAAGACCCCTTCTATATTTCTCTAAAGAGAGCAGACGCACTGGGTGTCGTATAGAAGGCTAAATTTCCTGCCCCTACCCATTTCTCCCCTTTTCCAGTGGCAATCAAAAGTCGTTGCCCCGGTTGTCCCTTCCACCTTTATTTCTTTCTTCTTTTACTTACAATTTGTTTTGAATCGATTAACTTGTTCTCGTCCTGATATAGCTGAAATATTGCTCATTGGACGTTAAACTCTAATTAATCAATCAATCATATCATTTAAACTTGTGTAAAGCTCTGCTTGCCTCCCATGCTATTACTGGTTTTGAATCAACAAGTTGCCTAGTAAAATAAGGAAATGTCAGACCTTGCGAACTGTTCAAATCAAATCTATCGACAATTTCTTCTCTCACCAGAACCGTATACACTCCCGTTAGATGAGATAATTTGGAACAGTATGTCCAGCGTATTTACAGAGGACCTCAAACAAGTGCAAGTTGAAACCAAATGCGGTATAAACTATTTGCAAAAAGATGTCACAGAGTGAGCTTCTACCCCAACCCAGAACGCTTTTTTGCCGCACTTCAAAGAGAATACCTAACTTTAATTTGGCAATCTTCGTTGCAGCCAAATCCTGCAACACCAATTCCAGATGGTTGAGGGTGAAGAAACAGTGATGATGGATTTCTATACTTATGACGCTTGAACCAATGCCTAAACAAATTACGAAAATGGTCAAGTCTGGTTTCAAATCCTAAAATTGTGCACTTCGGTGTTCTGTAAAGCAGCTTAATTACCTTGTACTGGAGTTTTACAACATTTACGAGAACAATGGTGTGTGTGGTAACAATTTTTCATCTGATGAAGAATCAGAAAATGAAAATGTTCCAAACTAGCTTGGTTCATGTTTCACAGTAACGGGTTGTTGTATTTGTAAATATTGATCTATTGCAATCCTATGGTCATTTTGTACATATGTACATATTTTTCCGTAATTTTGTAAATAGTTCTATGTATGTTATCAATATTTTCATGGGTTTGTGTAATATAATGCATTCAGACTATATCTATTAATATCTAATTTATTATCTCCCTTGTGGACTGTCACCCTGACATGGTGCGAGAGCTTGAGATTCCTTTTAACCATATTGACTGATTCGGATTGAATTTAACATTCAAGTAGATATGATCATGCCAGAGAAGTCATGAATTAGAGGACAGGCCTTTTTTACCATGTACATACTTCTCTTTGTATTTGTATCTTGTGTTTGATTTAACGTATTTAAATCGGGTTTTTGCTTTTTTTAGTTTAATATTTGTTTTGTATAATTTGGCAATACAGTCGCTTTTATTAATTTACATTGCATCAGATTTTGGTCTATTTGCTATGAATGAGCTTAAAACGCGTCACGAGCTCACTTCCGGTTGTCTTCGACACAAACATACGGTACTTGGGTATAGGTAAATCGTTTCCTCAGACGTATATCATGTTATAATAACATGATTTTTGTTTCTGTTTATATTATATAAAGTTTTCAACTGTGAGGTAAATTTTTTGAAATCATGGGCGCCAATTTAAAAATTGCGCTTTCGACACCTTTGCACTGGAAATCGGAAAATCACCTGATGGTTTCATATACTAGAAATGTATGAATACTGTTGCAATAAAAAAAAAATGCTGTTATACCGATGAGTACAGCGAACTCATTTTCCAGGGCAGATACGCTTTTTGGTCCAGGGACTATTACCTTCTTGCAATTTGAAATGGACAATTTTCAAAATGAATAATGAAAGTATATAAAGTAAGTGCACATGGTTTTAAGTGTCTACAGAAACATGGAAGAACCAACCATTGAGAAATTTTTTTTTCTTTACAATTTTACAATGGTTATATGAAGGGACAATTGCTTTGTGTTTTCATCCCAGCTGGTCAATGAGTGATAATGCCATCTATTTGTAACTGTTGTCCGTAAACATCTTTTACGTGATATAACCATTGAAAGCGATCTTGGGTATCAATTTTAAAAATGTGCGGAGTTGAACAGCCACTGTAATGGCACACCAATTGTTACTATATAAAATTGCATTGTGGTAAGAGACTACTCCAGCGATATAGATTAGTATAAGAAATACAAATGTTGAATCATAACAGCCGATAATAAAGTATATACATGTAGTACCCCAGAAAATTGCATTGTGGTAAGAGACTACTCCGGCGATATAGATTAGTATAAGAAATAAAAATGTTGAATCATAACAGTCGATACTAAAGTATATACATGTAGTACCCCAGAAAAAAGGAAATAAACCTATTTAAGTTAGCTTCTGTGCACGCGTTTTTTCGTTTCAATGCAAACATATTGAATGGGTCATAACTAATATATAACTTACTTGGCATCTACATTTAATATAGTTAGGTATTATGTAGACTGAGTTTTAAATTTGACCAAGTTCCGTTCGTAACAGAACACTAAAGGTCTGCAAGTCGAACTTCTGTTTTTGAAGTGAATATTCTACGACTGCTGAGTTCGAAGGTTGCTTTTCCGAGGGAAAGATTATTGTTCTTCAAAATGTCGAAATATCAAATTAAGTTGCTCAAAGATTTTTGGATACGAGACATGTCATAGGGTGAACTGGCCATAACTCGAATACGTTTCCTGTTTCCTTATTCCCTATTTCTGAAAGTACTCAAGAATTTCTAGTACGGACATTTTCGCGTTTACCCGACAAAAAGACCCACAAGAGAAAACCACGCCATATAAAAAAAAACCAGAGGGCGCTCATCGACGCAATTGCAAGAATACTTGGTGTAATGAAACAATTATGTGGGCACTATAAACACAATTGACACAATAACATTTGGAAATTACAAATATATAAAACAAAACAAAAAATTAAAGTATGCTAGTGTATCAATATGAAATATTCTTTCAGGAACAAGTACTTCATAACTGAAATACATAGAGAACATACATCTCTCGCACAAGGAATATTTTAATACTCCTTAGTTTTCAACAAAAGGATATGGAGTATCAGGATTAACCAAGCAATGGAATAACAATTTCTTTTATTGTTGTTCTTTATCTTAAAGTCACCATGAGGCCGTCAACAATGAACTTTGCTCATACCTAATAACAAGTTCAATATAGGCCCTAGCACCGGTTAGAGCGGATTTCATAGTAAATGTCGAGCAACGTCACATCCATATATCTTCTCTTTTGTTCATGGATACGGGGTTATTAACAAATATAAAAATAACTGGCAAAGTATTCGTACAACTGTTGTCATCCGTTCCCCAACAAAATGGACTCTCAAAACACAATTACAACATATAAACAACACTGCTTATGTCTTTTTTCTATGTTTTACGTTTATACGGTCATGTTGTCTCCTGTTTCAGCCGCCTCTTTACTGACTATAGATATTTCCCTTTTTTCTGCATCGGTATTCGAAATTCATAGTTTGCCGATGAATTCATGAACACTTGGAAAGATCTGAAATTTTATTTATTTTTGAATAGAGATATTTACACCGAATAATGATTTGTATCTTTCTTCTCCTGGTGTTGCTTTATTAATCCTTGTAAAGACACAGACTTTCTGTATATTTAAAAAAAATGAAAAAAACTACTTTACCTTCCTCGTGAAAAGCTCTGTCCCGAGCTTCCATTTGGTGCAATAAGTCCTTGCTTTAAGTTCATCTGTAATTACTCCCCTTTCATTTTAAGCTATGAAAATCTACAGTTTGTTTTCGACCATTGTGTACAACTAAAGTACAGAAACACGTGTTTTATAGTAAACAAGAGTGAATGACTCAAACACCCCTTGACCCATCTTTCAAAGTTCGTATATTGTCTTTTTCGCTCCTTCTCAGATTGTGGTCATGGTGTTAGTAGTTATTCGTATAATTATTATACTATAGGTACACGGGACAGATAAAGGGACGGTTTGGGTACCCATAAACCATTTTAACCCCATGGCTGGCTTTACTTGCTAATGTCAGAACCATGTCCGGCTGTCCCGAGTTCCTATCGTTGTTTACCTTTGTCTGTCGTCTTATTTATGTTTTTCATGTGTTTTCCCTGACAAATTGTAGCATGTAATTCTAATTTACTGCAATTGTAGATGTTTCCTTTCCCGTTATTCCCTTTTCAAGTATATTTTTATTGCAAAAAAAAATGAGAAAAGGGAAAATTGTTTCAGAAAAACTTGTATAAAATCTATTTTGAACAATTTATGTTATGTGCTTACCATTTGGAGGAATTCATATATTTTCCTCATCAATGATACATAAATAAATTGTCGAGATTGCAAAACAAATAAGGAAACTTATTCGTTTTTGGCATTTTCTTCAACTTTAAATATTTGTGCAAAACTTAATTGTAAAGTGGCGTAGCGCGCTTGGCTACATATTATTACGGGCATCTTCTACTTTGCTTCAGAGCGTAAACGAACAATCCAATCTTAATGACGAGGCGCCATTCAAAGGGCCTTCAGAGGTTTGGTTTATTGGCTTCGAAATACTTTGATTTTATCTGCGTTGAAGAGACATAAGTTGTCGACATGGCTATATGCAGAAACGGAACTGCATTAACTTCGATCTTATGTTTTTCAATTTGTTTGTTGAGTATCATCATGAACGAAAATGTTCAATGCCAGTAACTTGCTTAAGATTGGCGAGTACTAAATAAATACTAAATAATCAAAGCTTTCCATTCCAGTAATGCCATTATTTTTGAATGCTTCATACACTCACACAAAACATTCTACAGGACTTAAGGAAATGTAACAGTCATTCACGTTATAATTATTTTGTAGTTTATCATACAAATTTAAAAAATTCCTATCAATATACATATATTAATACGGGGAAATGATTTATTTTTTTTCACTTTTCACTCGTTTATGCGAAATTGTAAATAACCATCGTTTTGATAGCAACATTTTGTCAAATCCAAATGAATTTCGCACCCCTCGATTGTAAAGTATGGATGAACAATATATGTTATTCGCACAGGGGATACGGGTTCATATTCCCTGTCTGTGTTTTATATATAAAGCACAGACAGAGAATATGAACCCTTATCCCCTGTGAAGCCAGAATAACTTTTATATTCTGCTAGAAGTGCTATATTTTTTTCTTTTAAAATAGTTTAAAAATTTTGCTACCACGGGGATACTGTCTCATATCCCCTGTCAAGGTAACCAATCAAATTGCAGGGTTAACCTTGACATTTCACTTCAGCAGAATATTACACGGTATATATAGGACCGCACATTTGTGAGGTCGAATGATAAATTCACATTTGAAAGACAACACGTTAATTTTACATTTTGCCATAAATATTAAAGACAACGATCACAGTCATGAAGCATATACTTAATCCGACACATGTCGTACTTTTTTTATTAATTTTTTCAGATTTTAAAACATTCCTGCTAAACAAAATGTCGTTAACAAATTTCCTTGGTGGTATAACGGTCTCAAAAACTTTTTGCTAAACAACATGTTGTTAGCAAATTCCCTTGGTGGTATAACGATCCCTGTATGTTAGTACACAAACGAAACAAGAGAATTTGCTCAGTAAAACATAACACAAATTGTTATTATTAAATCTCCATTGTACATTTTACAATTTAATACAATCTTTGTCACAAATACCAAATAAAGTTTGAAAAGATATTTAATGATAAGGAGGGATGTTTGCCAAAAATACAAGTCGGTGGGACGGTAAAATTTCCGGAGCCTAAAAGGCGAGGGAAATTTTAACCCAAGACTTGTATTTTTGGCACATGATATATCTGTTTAATTACACCGAATGTCTCCATCATCAAAACGCACAGATGACTCCGGAAAATACAACAACAAGCGTTTCTGTGACGTGGAAGTTGCCAAAAAATACCACGGCTATTAACCAATCAGAATACAGCTTACTCACATAAGGTGTAATAAATAAACACTATTTCAAGGTAAAATGTAAATACTTAGATTGGTAAGCATGATGTTCCATACCATACAAGGACTCAGAGGCCGTCTTTGGGCGAGGATTTTTTTATTGTTCCGAGTGGTGTCGAATAAGAGTATGTTCTCGTCTTATTCCGCTCTAACGCCAAGAACATTCGTATTTGTCTCAATATGGCTGCCATTGGAAAGACAAAATGGAAAATTGAAGAGAGCAAATAAATAAAGTGTAAAATAATACGTGAGATGTTGTCTTGGAAATTTGACTGACGCCTGTAGTTCTGTTTAGCATCCCAAAATTAATGTCTGGGATTATTATTTCAACTACGGGATGGGTATTCAATCAAATAATGAAGGGCTACGCCGAGCGCAGCATGATACGACCGCAGCATGTCAACCACTGAAATTTTAACAAGTCAACGTGAGTGTGGACATACTAAAGAGCTTGATACAATAATTACATGGACACAATAAGGAAATTGACTCAGTATTTAACTGGACACAAACTAGGGAAAATGAAAATTAGCTCTTATGACTCTTTATGGTTCCTCTTTGACCCCTTATAGCTCGGAAACTGTAAGAGTTACGCCAAATCCATTGATATACTACTGAAAGCTTATATCAAGAGGTATACAAGGAAAAAATCCCATCGAAATCCGATGAAAACTAAAAATTTCAGGTAATCTGCAAATTTGCAGTTATGCCCCTTTTGAACCCTTATAGCTTGGAAACGGTAAGAGCAACGCTAAATCTGTTGTCATAGTACCAAAAGCTGATATCAAGAGGAACCCAAAGAAAAAATCCATCGAAATCCAATGAAAAATACAAATTTTAGGTAATCTGCATATTGACAGTTTTGGCCCCTTAAAACCCCTATAGCTACAGAAACAGTAGGGGCTACTCCAAATCTGTTGGCATACTACCAAAGCTTATATCAAGAGGAATCCAAAGAAAATATCCCATCGAAATCTGATGAAAAATAAAAATTTTAGGTAATCTGCAAATTTGCAGTTTTAGCCCCTTTGACCCCTTATAGCTCGGAAACGGTAAGAGCCATGCAAAATCCGTTGCATATTACCGAAAGCTTATATTAAGAGGAATCCAAAGAAAAAAAATTCATTAAAATCCGATGAAAAATACAAATTTTAGGTAATCTGCAAATTAGCAATTTGCCCCGTTAGGCCCCTCATAGCTAGGTAAGGAAGCAAGTTACCAAAAATCTAATAGCAGAGAGCTGTGTTAATTTTTCAGAAGCAATCCATTGAAAAAAAACTGCTTCAAAATCGGACAAAAAATTTGAAAAAAATATTTTTTTTGCATTCGCCCCTTTTGGGCCCCATTTATCTCGGAAACGGTCCATGCTAGATCATGCTACATGAAATCCGTTGGCATACTGCTAATTCGAAATTTCCTCAGGAGTACACTGAAAGAAACCCCATCAAAAATCCGATTAATAATAAAGATTCTACAGACAAATATGTGAAAACACCAAATTTTACCCTTTTTGGACCCTTTTGTAAGAACGGGTGCGGCCACAATGACCAAAACTAAGCCAAGCCTTTTGTACTAAAGAACATTATGTTAAAATTTAATAAGGATTGATCTACTGGAACTAAAGTTATTGACCAAAAACTAAAGTGTCTACAGACGACGACGATGACGACGACAGCACCATACCAATATACGAAAAAAATTTTGCGGTCGTATAAAAATCATTCAAATGTAATTTGTTGAATAATGTAAAGAGACTAACTATTTCAAGGCTCTAAGTATAAATAAAACTTTCATTTTCAATATAGAAAATTGAAGTAAATACTTTGATACAAGATACGACTTTGATTCTTTTTTAAATATGTCAGTAACCCTCAAAAGGATTGTTTGTCTATAATTCTTTATTTTCATTCTCCATGCCGGATACTTTTCTGCTATATATTTACACAATCTGCCTCTGTTGCTTGCCCGAATGATCTCCCTACATATGTCGACATTCCATGGACATTCATTTTCTTGAAATTCTGTTGTTTAGTCTTGCACCGTAGTTATTCGAACTCCAGTCTTTGGGTCAAAAAGATTAACAGAGTGGTTAAATTTTGCATGTTCATATGGTAGGCCATTCACTAGTCCGAGTGTACAATGGTACCTGACAACATCTGTTGCTGTGTCCGCATTACGTATGTCCAGAAAACCTACATATGTTCTGGCTGCTTTATTGATATTTATTGGCAAGTCCGGAGACCCACTGCCTCATACGCGATGGATGAGAAGTGTGTTATGTGCCACTTGTACGGCTTGCATTGGTACATCACTTTCTTGATCTCGAGTTGTTTTTGTCACTCCTGCAAAAATGGGAAATAAAATTTTGACCCGCGAACAATGTTCTCGGGTCGATGTTTGTGCCGTTTGGGCGATATTTTGACACGAGAACGTTGTACACAGATTAAAAATTCCTCGCCCAAAGACACCCCAAGACAGCAGCACGTTTGTCACTGAATTCAAGCTGTCGAGGTTTCCTTGCACCATAAGAACAGTATGCCCCTATTCATAACTTTGTATCGTTAATAAACAATGAAGGAATATGGAGTAAACGCAAATGAGACAAAGTCTCTACAAATACGTGGAAAACAAAGCAATGGAACAACGTTTTTTTATGTTGTTTTTTTTATCTTGAAGTCACCATGAGTCCTTAAACATTGAGATGTACTCGAACCTTATTGTAAGTTCAA
>MJUU01074530.1:4868-14939 GCA_002080025.1 Modiolus philippinarum
AACGCCACGATTCCTGCACGTTAAAGAACCCTTGTAGCAAGCTCTTTTTGGGGTAGTCCGTAGGTGATCGGCTACAAGGCTAAATTCCCCGCCCTTGACGATTTCACCCTACTTTTCCAGTGGCAGTCAGAATTTCCCGTCCCATGGCCCTTTCCATACCCCAAAGTGAATATTTATTAACAAACTTGTTCTCGTCTTGATATAGCTGAAATATTGCTGAGTAGAGGTTAAACAATATTCAATCAATCATTTTTGTCGGGCAACGGATGACAGTGATTATACGAACACGTTGTCAGTTAATTTTATTTTTGTTGACAACCCAGCATTCAGGGATTATGGAGAGTATGGATGAAGCGTTGCTCGACAATACGCAATGAATTACACTTCAACTGAGCTGCGGGCCGTCTTGAACTACAATGAGGTATTAGCAAACCTTGATGTTGATGGCCTCGTAGTGACTGCAAGATGAAGAACAACGACAAAAGCGTTGTTCCATTGCTTTGTTTACCACGTATTTCTAGAATCTGTCTCATGTGCAATTACTCCATATCCCTCATATTTGCTTATCAAATAAAGTGTTATTCCCATGTATTCCTGGACTCTGTCTCCTGTGCATTTTCTCCATATCCCTCCGTTGCCTAATAAATGGCAGCATTATTGGAAATCTTTATATTTTTCATGTGTTTTTTTCTTGAATTTCCATTTTAGCTTTCCTAGCTCGAAGTGCCAGTGTGGGAAGCTATTGCTTTCCGTTGGTGCGTTCTTAAGTCTAGATCAATAGATTAAATGTATGTTCTTGACAGGCTTAAATCTCTTAGGTCGGATGAATGGCAACATTGTTTATCAAAAGGTCATTGGAATTCATGTGGGTAATAACTGTGCATCTTTCATTGTAGATCTTTTTTTTTCTAATGCGAACGGAACTTCTCAAAAGCACAAAATGAAACCACCGAGTAAGTGTTCCCCAACCATAAGTCTAAAACGAATAATCCAAGGACAATGGCAACACCAAAAAAAAAAAAGAAAGAAAGACATGATAATCCCAAGTTTTAAGATTATGTAGACATTATTAATCCACAACAACTGAATCAATCCCAAGTTTTAAGATTATGTAGACATTATTAATCCCAAGTTTTAAGATTATGTAGACATTATTAATCCACAACAACTGAAATTAAATAAAGCTTGCAATGATTCCAAATGGTGCCCATTTCTGGACCTGACTATCATTATTGACTCTGGTAAAATCAAAACCAAAATATATGATAAAAGGGATGATTTTGATTTCAATATTACTAATTTCCCTTTTCTTGACGGCGACATTGCCCTTGTTCCCTCCTATGGGGTGTATATTTCTCAACTGGTACGATTCGCACGAGTTTGTTCTACTCTTGATGATTTCAATGAACGTAACCGTACTATCACAGCCAAACTTTTACAACAGGGTTACATATTTCATAAGTCGTTGAATACATTTAAGAAGTTTTGTAATTGATATGAACATGATAGAAATGGTATCTAAATATGGCGTTACTCGTAAACAGCTTTTTACTATGGGCATTTGTAGTCCTAAATTTTACGGAAATGTTGTTAATAAATGCCAGAAACTGATTAAAAATCCAGAAAAGCTGGGACGTAACTTACATTCTTTACGTAATAGGGGATATCTGCAAGATATTCTTCATGTACTCCCTTAAACCAACGATTCTTAGCATTGCACTTTTTCTGGATCTAACTATCAACTCGGTAAATATTACATAAACTGCTGTGAATTGCCGTGATTTTGGATTTATGATTTTAGAATTTCCCCTTTTCTCGTTCTTGCTTCGGTATTCGTTTGCCGATGTATTTATGATTAATAGGATGATTTTTTTATTTTGATTTATGATTTGACCTTCTGTTCTTATTTCATCTGTTTTAACACATAAATCTTTACCACTTATATTGCAAAATGAAGGGTAAATTTTAAAACAGATATAGGCCATTGGCTGAAATCAATTTTCATGCACCCCTTCCGACTTATGATCCAGACCGATTTTTTACAGTCTTTCTATGTCCCCTCAAAAATTGTGATTGTTGTCTTTGCTGTGTAGCTTGCAAGAGTTAAAGATAAAAGAACCCCTACTAGCATAAAACTGGCATAAAGGGACCTACAACAAACAATAAAATCAATTTTTAGAATCAGTTGTCAAGATTGGATTGTTTATTTTTTTCTCAATCGATTCTTCAGATGATTTTTTAATGCTGATAAACATAGCTGTCCAGATTGGATTGTTTATTTTTTCTCAATCGATTCTTCAGATGATATTTTAATGCTGATAAACGTAGTCTTTGTGTCCTACTAAAATATTTTAATTTTTCTATGTCCTTTCTTGAATCTAGTACATAAAACATAACAATTCCAAAGCGCTTGCAATGGTCATACTCGAATCTATATAAATAAAGTAAAAACACTTATTTCAAAATCTTAGCAAAATTAAATGTTTTCATCTTGAAATAGAATTATATCATAAAATACGTATTATATTCATATTACTATTAAAAAGAAATCTGTAGTTTAACATACAGCCGAAAAATTTTTGAATGTTAACGTTGAACTGCGTGTGCTTAACGTTGAACTGAAAAGAAATTCAATATTGAACGTTTAATAAGAAACCAAGTTGACCCAAGTTCACATTTTAATCGAAAAATACTTGACGAAAATTTGTAGACGACTTCAGATTTTTACGACACCTTAGAAGGCGTAATTTTATATTTAGGTTTTTACGCGAACCATGATTTGCCTCGGTTTATTATGTTGTTGAATTACGGTCTGTCCAAGACCACCACTCATAGTTTAACGCCCAGTTGTTTTAACTTCAGTGTCGTCATCTTGCAATCCGGGCGGTGGAGGGCCATTGCGATGAGAACGTTCCAATTCCTCATTTTCGAAGTCTGGGTTCGTTTCAGCAATTGCAATAATTTACATATGATGTCATTAGTATTTTCACCAGGTTTTTCAGGGATACCTGTTACACGGATCAAGCTCCGTCTACCATACTGCTATTAGTCATCCAGTTTTATACGTAGGCGTCTATTTTCTAATTCCAAACTGTCTACATCGGCTCGAATCGGTTTAATATTCTGATTAATTATGTCAAAATTTTATCTAAATTAGACAACAGTCTTATCTCGACAGCAGCTGCTATTTTGTCTATATCAGACTCTAAAATAGTGAGAGTGGCCTGTGTGAACGGGTTGGCAGCAGCATGTGAACTTCTTGATCCTGAACGTTTACTTAATATCGTTTTGTATCGGTTTGGTTTGATTGTGGGATTGATTGACGATTTCTTTCCTTTCGCTTCGAGGATGAAATTGGGGTTGTCATTAATATTTGCAAAAATCAGTTTATAGTGTATTTTGGTTTTGTTTACATCAAACTATCGAGTGCACACAAAAAGTTCATTATATAGGTCGATGAAAATTATTCGTGGATTCCAGCTAACCAGACGTTGTAAACTACATTTAACTATACTACAAATTATGAATATTTCAGTTCATTCCATGTCACCAAACGATTTGTGTTTGTCCCATTTGCTCCAAAAGTGTATAAAAACGAAAAATATTACATGTTTATGAAGTGACGAAAAAATATCCTACCACCCTTGAGCATGCGCAAATCGGAGGTTTTGCTTTCTTCCCTACAGATACATTAGATATATAGTAGTATGCAATAGGTGATTTGCCAATTACCGACTTTGGTTCCGTTCTTTAAAATTTTGACTCAATCAACGTCACGTGACACCGGACAGGTTGTCACATTTACCGGAGAAACCTTTATAAATCAGCATTCTGGTATATGAAATCTATTGGGATATAAAGCAAATCAAACAGGCACATAAAAGGTCATATTATTTTGATAATGTTCACCGGTCTAGAGTTGCTTCCCTTTGTCCAAGTTTGTAAAACGCGAGGTCAAATTCGGGAATTCCGTTTGAATTGGCAAATGGTCTATTGTAACGCTAAAATGTGGGTAAAATTAAATACTTGGTCAAATAAAACTAAAGACCTGGTCAAATATTCGTGAAAAATGGGAATTTTAATCATTTCAGAATTTTACAAAATTCAAAATTGAATAATTGAATTTGTCACCTATGAATCATATATCTTTCAGATTGCTATGAAGTCGGTCTCTGCTAAGCATCTTTGCACGCTGTATAAATGTACTAGAAGTGTCCACTGCAATGCAAAATACGAACATTATCGCCCAATCCCACAAAAAATTTAGGCAAATTTGTCATATCAGTTGTTATTTTTTAATTCAAGTAATTACAACATCACATTAATTAGTAACTATGATATTCATTTATTTTTCTTTCTTTCTTTTTCACATGCCAAAAATTATTAACGTGACATTAGATTTTTATCAAAAGCAAATACAAGATGGTTACTTTCGTATTTTGAGATTTTCTTGATTTCCACGTGTAACTGCCTCGAAATCTAATATATCATCGAAATTCTACACATTCATCACGAGATGACCATACTTATGTCATTTAAAAGTAAATCGATTGACTGTGGATTTTATTAAAAGCTGAATTTACAAAATCGTACTTACGTACATGTTATAATCTTGAAATTACAAATATGGGTGATGTCTTCCTAGTATATAACCATACATTTCATCATACTAAGATGAACTATATCACTTGTATCGAAAAAAGTGGCATATTGTTTATAAACAAAATACAGTAAATATGTAATTTTAGACATTTCAGGGATAAACTATTGTATTATAGCCGGACATGTATTCCTAACATAGATAGTAATTTTACATCTTCTCCTGCTTATGGGGGTGATTGTTTCATAGTTTATTCATTCCGCGAGAGCTAGCGTCAATTAGATAATCTTTCTCATTAGGCATAACTATCTCCGTGACCGCCTATTTAATCAAGGCTTGAAAATTCCGTCTCATCTGATCAATAAAAAAGATATAAATAGATGCCAATCCTTTGTTGAAAATTTTTTTAAGTTTCGTTTAAGGTTCATTTTTACTTAGTAAAGGGGTGTACATTTCTTTTCACTATTTACGACCTTTCAATAGCAATTGCTGTTGTGTTAGTTTCGGACACTACCGCATAGGATGGGGTGGTTTGGCGCTCCATAAAAGTGGTTTCACTCACTATGTCTTTTGAAATGCCTGTACAATTGCGGATGGCAATTTTTCCGGTGGTTTTACACCTGCTTTGATTTTTTTGCCGACCTTTTCTGCTCTTGACAATTCTGGTCGGTAATTTTGCTTTTACCCTCATTTGTATAAACTCTTTCACTGTGGATGGGAGGGTGGTACCAGGGATATTGTGCCCTGTGTTGTCAATATGTTCTTTATTTCTATTTTTTTCATGACGCTTTTGGTTTGACTTTCTTAGCTGTTGAATCGACTTTGAGGTGCTACTGGAGTTGGTAGTCTAGCTCCTTCTACTTCGTTATATGTATGTCTCCTCACAAGTTTGTATAGATCGTATTCAGTTTCTTCTGACTCTGGAGATAGATGTGTCATCCCATCGTAGAAGGTCTTATAGTGAAGTGCTTGTAGACTACATATAATTTTTGTAACTTTACTAGTCTTTCACCCTCATTTACTTATACAAATTCTAAATATATATGCATTTGACCATAGGAACAATCAAGAACCAAAATTAATATGACATAGCACAGTAAGTGAGAATGTCAATAAATACTGGAAAACTAACATAGAAAGTGAAACATAATGCACTTAAGTATATATCTAATGACTAAATACCGAAGTTACTGTGAATTTAAATTCTGCATATGCGCATTTTGACAACTTATGTCTCTTCAGTGAAGATAAAATCTAAACGTTTGGAAGACCATAAACCCAAAGATGTTTAAAAGCTGAGAGAGAACAAATAACCAATATGATCTAAATGTAAAGCCAAAATGTTTTATACCAGGAAAAACTCATCATCATGTAAAATTAAAATTTGACTAACAAGATATCTGTCAAATTGAGAATTGCAACAGGAATTATATTCTTAATAACGTTTAAACATATCAGCAGATAATTGTTGCATCATCTCAACGCCAGCTATGCAATTTAGGAGAAGCAAAAGTTTGAGCACTTTTGTGGAATGCAATAACCTTGTTATATCTATTTCATTTTCTATTTAAGAATTCATTATTTTGAAGTTTCATTGGGGTATGAAAGTGTTGACCATAGCACATTTTTATTGAAGCGTGGTAGAACCTCATATTGGAAATGTGCCCGGTCAACACTTTCATTATCTACAGGCACTAGTTTCATGAAAAAATGTCAGTCCCTCCCTCTCTTCTACACCAAGGTAAGCAACTATGGTTTTCACCATTCTCACTTTAACTCGTTATTTGCTGATTATCTCTTATCCCTTCGATGTATAGATTGCACCGTTTGATTTCTGATATATTTGTCTGTACAACTTCGTCAAAAACACTTACCTTGGGTACCCGTTTCCTTCTAATACACATTAAAAATTGTTTTATTTAAAAAATGGTTTGTTTGATAAAAAAAGTACAATAAACTACGTCAACGTATCAGGTCCCACTCCTTACGGAGCTCATGTGAAGTTATTTTGTAGACATGTCCATTTTTTCTCATAGTTGTATTTGAGAAATGGCTTCAAACCGGTGCTAGGGGCCGTCTTGAACTTTCTATGAAGTATTAGCAAAGCTCATTGTTGAAGGCCTCAAGGTGACTTCAAGATGAAGAACAACAATTAAGGCGTTGTTCCATTGCTTGGTTCTACCATCATGTATTTGTAGAGATTTTGTCTCATGTACATTTACTCCATATCCTTTCATGTTCAATTTACTCAAAATTAGGCGAAAACGCTTCCGCGTACCATATCCCATTAAGTGGCAAAAATTACAATTGGGCAAAGTAGCAATTATCATTATTTTCTCTTTTACTAACTTTTGCAATTGGGCAGATTGGTGCATGTATGCTACATCCTCCAAATCGGTTTTTACCGTCGCAGACATCATCAACTGACTTGGATCTCATTGTTGAAGAATCTCATGGTGACCTCATAATGCAGAACAACAATAAAAGCCTTATTCATTTGCTCGGATTCACCATGAATTTGTACAAATACTCCATATCCTTTTATTGTTTATTGGAATTCAAAATAGAAAATTTTTAAAACAGCTAAGGGGTATCTTGTAGTTCAATTTCGCTCTTGATTTAGATGTTCTCTTTCCGTTTTGAATTGTTGGCATCCTAATGATTTGATTTGAAGATCGAGACATAGAGATGATAAGTGTTCGAGAATAAAAAACAGCAGTAGAATACCAACGGAACAGGGGAAGTGATGATTACAGAAATCAAAGTCCAAAGATGTGGCTTAAAACGACAACAGAGTAAAAGAAGACAAAATAAGGACGTGAGACAGCCGCAAGGCACAGAAATAAATAAACGACATAAAGAACTAAAGCACTCAAAGTATGAACTCCCGTGAAAACCGGGAATGAAATCAGGTGCTCTGGAAGGGTAAGCTTGTCCTGCACCGCTAGGCGGCAACCGTTACACTATCAATGAATCAATCCATGGTTGGGTAAAAACCGGTTATGTCAAATCTTTGATGACGTGGGACACAGACACGTCATATCTGTCAATGATGTCATGATGTCATAATTATGTTGCATATCCAGAAATGAATATTCATTATAATATTCAAGATGGCTTCCTCAACAACCGTTGAACTCGCTAAGCTGCCTTGATTGCTGTACACGGATTATTTGGTTTACCCGTTACTGATATCTTTTTTAAACTCGCCTTGACGTTTTCTAAGTCAAAACAAAACGCAAGTCGTGAATTTTCAGAAAAAAGTCTAATTAACCGGGTTTTCCATCAGAAAAATCCGGTTATTAAAATGGTGAAAATGGCGGGTGGGCGGTGGGCGGTGGGCGAGCGACAGGGCGGCTGCCAAATGGGTACATCATTTGTCCGGAGCAGTTTCTGAGACAGGAAGTTTTTATTTCGCAGATCAATTTTACATATATCAAAGGTGTTCATGGTACTTTGTTTTGAGTTTAGATAATGTATGTCAAAAATCACAGTTGTTGATTTTAGTCATTGTTACGTCAAATTTTTGACAATAGGGTACCCCCTTTGTCCGGAGCAAATCTCCTACAGTATTTAAGACAGGAAATTTTTATTTTGCAGATCAAATGTACATATATTTAAGGTGTGCATGGTATGTTGATTTTTGATTTTTGATCATTTATGTCAAAAATATCAGTTGTTGAACTTAGTCATTTTACGTCAATTTTTTTAAATACGGTACTCTATGTCCGGAGCAAATCTCCTGCAGTATTTGAGACAGGAAGTTTTTATTTTGCAGATCAAATGTACATATATTTAAGATGTGCATGGTACTTTGATTTTGGATTTTTGATAATTTATGCTAAAAATATCAGTTGTTGAACTTAGTTATTTTTACGTCAAATTTTAGAAATAGGGTACCCTCTTTGTTTGGAGCAAATCTCCTACAGTATTTGAGACAGAAAGTTTTTATTTCGCAGATCAATTGTACATATATCAAAAATGTGCATTATACTTTCATTTTGATTTTTGATAATTTATGTCAAAAATCACAGTTGTTTAACTTAGTCATTTTTACGTCAAATTTTTAACAATAGGGTACCCCCTCTGTTCAGAGCAAATCTCCTACAGTATTTGAGACAGAAAGTTTTTATAATGCAGATCATTTGTACCTGTATCAGAGATGTGCACAGGACTTTTATTTTCCTTTTTTGATTAAACTCTACGTTGCTGAACTTTCAGAAATAGGGTTATTTGGTGGAAGGTTAAACATCGAAAAATAATGAAAATTATAAGTACATTTCAGATATTCAGGGTCATCCCATGTGTAAGATATACTGTTCATGTAAAAGAAAACCCGGTTTTTTCTCACATTGACAGCTTTCCTCTTGTTTTATGACTTGATACGTTTTGAAATTGATAAAAATAAGCCTTCCGTGGGAACCTCGAGTTTAAAGACTACATGTATAGGGTTTGTTGAAGAACTTTGTTTGAGATTCGAAGTTTTAATTTCTGCCCCCGCAACTTGTTTTTGTAATGTGAGTAAAGTTTGGCAACGTAGGAGGAGAAACTGACGTTTTCAGTCATTTTTATAATGAAATGTTAAACATCACACGCTTCAAATTATCAAAGGCTGAGGAACCTCGAAATTATCTGTGAGGCCAATCTGGTAGGTCTCCGATGATTTATTACTGAATGTTCTGCCAAAATCTATCCCGCACTTGATCTACAACCCTTTTTAAGTAAATATAGGTGTTTTTTTGTTGTTATGCCTATCAGTTCAACAGGGATTCTTATACCCGAATTTCATCCAGCAATCATATAATGCAAATGAGCAAACCGATACTGATTTCTGGCTATCTGCAGAAACTAAATTGAAAGTAACGACAGAATTTTATTGTTATTATTATTATAATCATTATTATTCTTATCAATAGACGTTAAAAAACAGCATTTTCACAACTTTACCAATAGGACCTGTAAGTCTCGTACAATTTTGGAACTTCCGGGATCAAAAATCGTACCCGGAAGTTACATTTTAAACAAAGATATATGACGTTTAAAACAAAAATTTGAACGTCACAATCCTCTGACGTCATATTTTGGCGGGAAACGTTTTTGAATTGCCTGTTTATCGTGGATTCTCGTGAGTCACATGACGAGACTTACGGACCCTATTCCTAGACTAAAATGTTATCTTTTACAAAATTACAAAAGTAAGGCATAATACGGGTCTCCATGCTTCTTAGAAGTTTAGCCCTTTCTTGTCTTTCCATATCATTTTAAAGACCAAACCAACTATTGTTTATACGCACAACGCAGCGCATTGTCATTGTTCTGTAAGACGTCTATGACGTTGCACCGTGTGGAAGATCAACAGAGTACGAAAGCCGAGAAGGGACATCTTTTTGAGGAATTCAGAATTCTGAATACGGAATTCGGACTTCAGAATTCGGAATGCAGAATTGAGGAATTTCTTGTCTATTTCCCGC
>MJUU01074531.1:9919-38122 GCA_002080025.1 Modiolus philippinarum
AAAATTTTCGTCGCACTTTTCTCAGCTACTGCTGGGCCGATTTATTTCAAATTTGGTATATATTTAGTGGGAATGTGTCGTCTCCCATTTTGGTCGCCTTATGATATTTACTTCCTGTTCAGCGGGACTAAGCCATTTTTTTTCCTTTTTCATTTTCAAAACAAAACGAGTGGGGGTATACCTAGCACGACAACGCGTGCAACCTCATGTTTTCATTATTATCAAATTTTCTATTATTTTAAAGTTTTATTTTAACGTTTCTGTCGTATGCATATAAGTATCTATTTTGTAGTTTTATATAGAGACACCTGTCATTAATCGGTTATCAATTATCACATTTATCTGAAAACTGACGGGGTAGAGCCCGACACGCTGCGAATATAAATTGTCCCTGTGGATTTTGCATATATTAACTGTACCCATCATGTTACATTTATTTTCTGGCCATGAATTTTTAGTTACTATTTTTAGTCTTCTCGCACGAAATCTCGCTTGAATCACAGCGGTAGTCTGGGGACAACGCCGTCTACTGATGTATAATGAGTTGCTGACTTCTACTAATAATGGACTTCTGATTATATATTATATAATATATATATATTATATTATATTATATAAATATATATTATATTATTTATTTATTATATTTTATATATTTTTATGATTTCATTTTTTATAACATTTATTTATCTCTTCCCGTAATAGAGGGCATCAAGCTTTTCTATAAGTAGAGAGGCTGATCAAGAAAAGTCCCTGGTTTTTCTGTTCATTCATGTGATGGATATTGAGACTTAATTTTGGTTTAGCAGAGAGATAACAGGTATAGTTAACAAAAATATAAAGGTAAATATAAAAGCAAAATTTTTCACTGTACAGCGTTTTGAATACCACTTACTGTATTGATATTGAAATTTTGATAGCTTTATTTTCATATCCAAAAATCACCAATGGGATTACTTGTTGCAGAAGACATTTGGTTTCATAAGGTTATAAAAAATTAAGTATGACGATCCTAACATTTCCTAATGAATTAATTTTGACAATCCTGAACTTGTCAAATGTGACATTTATTATAGATTTACACAAATTTCCAAAGTTAAGAAATATGACTTGCCGTTTGACACCCTTGTATAGGTTGCACCTACATGTATTATCATATTAATTCATTATTCTCATCAGTTTTCCTGGCTTGATCACCAAATCGGTTGTTAATTGAATTTTTATATGATTTTTGCAGGGAACAGGTGAACCTCCATTACTACTCGGCATTTCAGTTCACAATGCATTACAGGAAGCTGTCATGGCTGCCAGGAGGGATCATGGGATAGATGATCTGTATCAACTTCCATGTCCAGCTACAGTGGAAAAGATCAGAATGGGTTGTTGTGATAAAATAACTGACAAGGTGAAATTAAGCAAGCAAAAAATATTTTCTTTTTTATTCCATGCCACAAAAATTTGCAGGCTGCTTCTATTTATTTGCCTGACATTTTTTCTGTTCTCCAAAAGTTTCAGAGTGATAATTGGTTAGAAAAAAAAATTGTATGAGCAAACTTCAGATTAATTTGTGTATTTGAAATTCTGCTGGATTGAATTTAAACTGTTCCTCAGGATTTCTCTGTCTATAAACTTTCTAACATGGGTTGATGGAATTAACATAGTTGTAAAAGAGCCCCAAAATCTTACTTTACCTACAATGTTTAAATCTTACAATGCCCAGACTTGCCTACCCATACGATTTTGGTGTAAGGCTTACTGTTTTCAAAGTCATCTTACACCTCACCATGGTAACCATTTCCTTATGATTTGGTCAAATTGCTGTATTTCCAAATAAAATTCAGTTCTGGCCAGTCATTTCATTGCGGTTCCGTATATTATAACAAAAATTGGTATTTCTGGTAATAAAAAGAATGTAAAAACGATCTTTTAAGACAAGAATTCTGAGATTCCATCTCAGAACATTATATTCTTGGTGGGGTATTGTTTAAATCAATAATGTGTTTTTCACTGAAAGGTGTATTTTCTGAACTAAAGCATGTTTTATTACATTAAAAAGGGCCTTTACTATTTTTCATCTCAGATTACAATTTAAGATCAAGTAACTTAATAAGTATTTTTGACCAAGAGGGGTAGGCAAGTCTGAATGCCAATAAAACAAGAATGTAATATGAAAACTGCAACTTACACTACTTGATATCTGGTGTGTTTGCTTACCTGGATGTGATACAGATCGAGTTGAGGTTTGGTCTAGATTCATCCATTTTGGTAGGAGTTATTTTTCTTCAGACTTTGAAATTACCGGTACATAAAATAAAAGTTTTCCAGACATTTTGTAAAGAGGGTTCCAGATATTGACTTGTTATTTTTGTTCAAACATTTTAAGTTTCTTTACAGATTGAATTTTAAATTTTAAAAACTTTAAGTTCTAAACCAACTTGAACAGTGACCCATCTTGAAAAGCAAAAAGTTTTCACAACCACAAATTTTGTGATTCATGAAATAACTGGGTCACCTTTTTGAAATCAAACCAACACATGTGTATAAACACTATAAATCATGGTAAAAACTTATTTCCAGGAAAAAACTTTTCCTCCCCAAATATTTGTTATCACATCATTCTGTGTGTCTTTCTAA
Source organism: Modiolus philippinarum (assembly GCA_002080025.1). Taxonomy (NCBI): domain Eukaryota; kingdom Metazoa; phylum Mollusca; class Bivalvia; order Mytilida; family Modiolidae; genus Modiolus; species Modiolus philippinarum. The sequence continues at coordinate 12,554 of MJUU01074531.1, forward strand.
TTCAACAGAGGATGTCTGTACTCTGTACATAATATGTTAATTAACAAAATGGAAAATCCAGTGATGAGATGATGAACAGTAAAATGTTTTATTGAAAAAATAATTAACAGTAGCCATATATTCATATTATTTTTTCCCACAGGCTGTCCTTTTTTCGGTGAATATTTCACCCTGAGGGACCAGCGAGGGGTAAAATATCACCATATACCGGTAGTGCAAGCCAATTGTAAAAATCACAAATATATGGCTACTGTTAATTATATCAATTCTCATATGACACATGTAAAATTCCGATTTGAAGAATTTGACCTACTATACATGGATGAAACACCAATTTAAGCTGTTAGTTGGTCTGTAATGTAAAAACTGATGTAAAATTATCTATGATGTTATTGTAAATACCATCATTTGTTCCTGTCATTACCCATAAGGATATATTATTTTTATCACAGGTTAAGATACGAAGTGATTGAAGGCCGTCATGTAAGAATATGTTTTTTGTTTTTTTACAGTGTGAGAAGTTAAAAGATTCCAGTCAAAGAAGTATATTGTTATGAAGAGAAGGACAGAACACAATAAAATTATAATGATAGTTATATATAATTAGATTTATTGAATTGAATCATTTATTTGTAATTGTATTTTTGGCTGTGAACTAATAACTTATTAATATGAGGTAATGGAAACAAACTGGTATTTTTATAAGAATGTAGAAATTTTTTGGGATGATGCAGGCATCAGTATAGGCTGTTGACAGCATATTTTTTGTACTGTTTCTTGTAGGTTGTTGTTTTAATATTGGGTTATTGACCCCAATTATCTGATTTATTATTTTAGATGAGTATTTTTACTTATTTGTTTACTGTTCAATTTTTTTCCCATTGAGAATTGAAGATTGGACTATATAGTTTTTTGTTTGTCCTTAAAAAACTTAAACATTGGGTATATGTTTTGAATTGTAAGTGATGTGACTTTCATATTTTGAATGTGTTTTACTTGTGGCAAGACCTTTCAAATGGATTCATAATATTAAACCTCATTACTTTGATCTTTGTATGCCATGGACATATTTGGATATAATTTTTGAATGGTTACTGATATGGCTTTCATATTTATACCCCTGCAAACAAAGTTTGGTGGGTATGTAGGAATCACCTTGTCTGTCTGTCCATCTGTCTGTCCACACTTCTCGTAAGCACAACTCCTCTTAAACCACTTGAAGGATTTTGATGAAACTTTACACAAAGGAAGGGCACTATATGGAGATGTGCATGAAGGAATATAATTATTGTTGGAAACCAGGAAGGGGAGATAATTCGACTTTGACTTTTCGTTGATTCCCTATGTATGGGTTACCTCATAAGCGCAACTCCTCTTAAATCACTTGAAGGATATTGATGAAACTTTACACAAGGAAAGGGCACTATATGGAGATGTGCATGAAGGAATATAATTATTGTCTGAAACCAAGAAGGGGATATAATTCGACTCTGACTTTTTGTTGATTCCCTATGTATGGGTTACCTCGTAAGCGCAACTCCTCTAAAACCACCGGAAGGATTTTGATGAAACTTTACACAAAGGAAGAACACTATATGCAGATGTGCATGAAGGAATATAATTATTGTTTGAAATCAGGAAGGGGAGATAATTTGACTTTGACTTTTCGTTGATTCCCTATGTATGGGTGTAAACCTCGTAAGCGCAACTCCTCTTAAACCACCTGAAGGATTTTGATGAAACTTTACACAAAGGAAGAACACTATATGCAAAGGTACATGAAGGAATATAATTATTGTTTAAAATCAGGAAGGGGAGATAATTTGACTTTGACTTTTGTTGATTCCTTTTGCAATGATCTTTTTTTTTTCAAAGAAATAATTTAAAAGTGTAGATATTGTGAAATCAAACTGTTGGAGAGTTTTTTTCATTCTAATCCTCTTGAAAATTTCTTTTCAAAGTGTTGCAATGAAATTTTTCTTACGCTTAGATTTTTGTGTAAAATATTTAAAAAAAGTGAATTTTATATTTGTCTGATTTCAACAGAGTATTACATTGGAACCCTTGTGAAAAGTTCTTTCTTGAATATTATATCATTGTGTCCATACTTGTATTGTGTCCACACTTGAACTGTGTCCACACTTGTATTTTGTCCACGCCAACTTAATTTGCACTTACCATATTGATTCAGGGTTCAATGAGCGGGGGGTATATTTGGCTGCCATTCGGCGACAGCTCTTGTTTGTATGTGTATTCTTTTTGGGAAGACCTTTCAATAAGAAACATCAGTCAGTTATCTCCCTGTAACAAGTATATATTTAGTTAAAAGGGAGATAATTTTAATTTAAATATCAAAGGAAGGTATTGATATGCTGATTAAAATTATCTCCACTTTGAACCATACAAAACTAACTTACTACAGGGAGATAACCGACCGATTTTCTCATTGGTCGTGAATATCGGCTCAAAACTTTGACCTTTATATGCGAACAACTGCATAAAAAGTTCATCTTGGGTATATCTTTTGAATGGTAAGTTATAGGGCTTTCATATATAACATGACTTTTTCCTTGTGTTAAGACCTTTCAGATTGACCTTGTGATTTTGACCTTGTTAACACAAATGTGAAATTCTAATTTGATTTGATTTATCTCCCTTTGCCCATCTTTGTATGGTTTAATTTTTCAGTATAATTGCATCAGGATCTTTTACCTTTATTTAATCAATAGCAGAAAAGTTGATTTTATTTATACTTAAAATATATTCCTATATGCGAAAATGTTCCTAGAGAGTCCAATGTTGTTAACCCTGATTTCTATAGTTATTTCAAAATGAAAATATTTTAAATATGTGGATAAAAATGAACCTTGATTAGACATGACGGCAGACCTTTTTCAGCAAAGGTGATAGCGTAAAAGTATGGTTTTGAACCAGTAGAACCATTATTTAAAGTGAATCTTTTTGTGATTAAGGATGTTCACTCTTCAAGTTCATAATATCAAGGTTTTGAAATTAGTATGTTTATTTATTAGAACATGGATCATACATCATTTTAAGCAAAAAATATTGATAGGTCAGTGTGTCCGTATTTGAGATTTAAGTGCCTGAAAATTTGGCGGGAAACCGAAATCCTCTAGATTTTTTCATTTATTATGCATTATAGCAATCGAATTTTGAAATACAATGAAGATATATCAAGAATTGGATCAAATTTTGTCAAAAGTTTATTCAAGATGTAAAAGAACATATTTTGAAAAGAAAAGTGGGGGTTAGTGTGCAAAATTTTCTAGTGCATCATGATGGATAAAATATGAGAATTCCAAAAGTCAGAGGCAGTTTCAAAAATCTGAGGATTGACCATCCTTAAATTGAATTATATTTGTTGTAATTCTCCTTGTACCAAGCATGTAATCAAACATTGATGAGAAACCTTGGACAGTTATCTTCCTGTACCAAGTTATTTATATATAGTTCAAGTAGAGATAATTTTAATTTAAATATCAAAAGAAGTTATTGATATGCTAATTAAAATTATCTCCAACATGAACCATACTAAACTAACTTGGTATAGGGAGATAACTGACTGAGGTTCCTCATTACTGCTCCAGTCCACATCTTGTTATCATGATGATATGAAAGTAGATTATTATATTTTACTAATATGCATTATAAGTAACAGAAGATTTAAATGGATGAAAGTAATCATGTGACTTCAGATGTTTTGAAAAACAACCTCAATATGACTTCCCAGAGGGAAACAACCCTGTAGATCTAAAAAGAACTAGCTAGGGGTACTACTGTAATGACATTTTACAATATAAGCAGATTTTTATTGATTTATATATATTTATTTAAATAGTTATAGTGATTAGTATATTGTGTTGTTAATTGAAATGTTGAAGTTAAATCCAAATGTTGATGTTTAATTTATTGTTGCAAATTAAATGTAAAGGCTATCTTGTGTCATTCACAGTTAGACCTTTTACAGAGCTCAATGATTTATTTAATGATTGAAAAAATTAATAAAAGAATAAATGAATGAATGCAGCAACAGTCTAGTTATATGTTTTGAGACAACGGCAGTACCGAAGGAACAAAGGAGTGAAATTTACAAAAATTGAAGTCCAAAGACACGGCCAAAACAAGAACACAAAAACAATGATTTTAGACACAAAAAAACAATGACTTTAGCCACAAAAAAAAAACAATGACATTAGACAGGTACAAAGCACAGAAACAGAAATTACAACATTCAAAACAAAGGCACTCACAGTGTGAACTCCAGTAAAACTGAGAGTGACATCAGGTGCTCCGGAAGGGTAAACATGTCCTGCTCTGTTAACAGCACCCTTCACACTGTGAGTGATTTAATCCGGGAAAATGTCAAAGTCGGTAGTCAAATCTGGGAAGACGTGAATCTAGCTTAAAATATCCACTTTCATTTTCTGACACGTCATATCTTTCAATGATGTTATGGTGACGGCCATAGAATTTCTTGAGGGATGAAATTAACATAGGTTGAACAAATCCCTGACTAAGCAGCTTTTGGGACAGTGTTTTTGCTCTGTTAAAAAAATCACTGTACAAAGTACACGCTCGACAGTAACGAATCAACTGTGAAATGTACAGTCCTAAGTTAGGCTGGAGAGGCAGGTATATCGCTGCTAAGAAAGGGAAAGTTCACAATTGGGATATTAAAATCATAACGCTTGTCATATAGCTTAGATTTCAAACGTCTATCTTCGTCAATATACAATAAAAGATCTAGGTACGAGGCTGAAGTAGGTGTTTCAGTTGTTTCTTTAATTTCAAGCTCATTTGAGGTGATTTCAACTACAGTTTTCATGCAACATTGCTGCTAGCTTTTAGCAATTGTCTGGATCGTACAAGACAACATGAAACTCCTTGTCTGTGTATCAGGATAGAGACTCTAAAATTGTTGTTCACTAAAGAATGGTTATGGGAGATGATATGACAAAATGGATATTTTGTCTCGCGACACCATGACGATGGGACCTAGCAATGGCCTGTGTCGGTCTGTCCATCGGAAGTATGTCACACTTTCTTGTTGGTACAAGTTCATGCAAGTTATGCAACCCCTCATGAGCTGCTTCTCTGATTTCATTCATATTGTTAGTCACCATACGTACTAAATCATATCACATTGCCATTTTAATTTGTCCAATTTTGTTGGAGTTATTGGAATATTCTAACATTGTTATACTATAGCCAATCCTGTGAATGAAACTCCTAAAAAACCACTATTTGTATTATATTTCAATTTTACATGATGATTAGTTACCGATGTACTGTGAAACTAAATAATCAACATTTTATACAGATCTTGTGGATGCATCTTACTACTTGGATTTTCTTCAAATTTTACAGGACTGTTCGTCACAATATAAAGTAGATCATAGCAATATTTTTGAGCAAAATTAGACTTGAGGTGTCTGCAGGGTATTAATTTCCGATTAAAGAATTTTGTGAAATTTTCTGTGTAGAGACATAATTGTATTATTATTCAAAATACATGTATAAAATCAAATTTGAGGGTCACTGTTCATTTAAGCGAAAAAACTGAAATTGAAAATTTAATGATTTACAAAGAAATGATAGGGAAAATGACTATATGAGTGGATTAATTTTAAAATCTATTAAATATTTTGTTTATACTTTGCATGTGTGTTAAACTCATTATATTGTTTGCATATGAAAATTAAAATTAGGGGTCACTGTGGAAATAAGCGAGATAAACTTTGAAATGCTAATTTCTCTAGTGATATCTATATGAAATTCTTTTTTCAAATTATCTCCCTTACTTAATTTCTGTGTTCTGTATATCCAGCTACAGATTAAAAGGATATGTGTTTTAGTCCCCCTTTTGTACTGAAAATGTTGTTAAACAGATAAGGAATAAAACTTTCAAATACTCTGGAACTTTATTTACATTTTAAGTAATTGTTTTGTTAAATTTCTAAAAGTATGAAACCTAAATTAACAAGAATAAAACAAAAATGGTGAAATAATACCGCTGAGACACCTTAAACCCATTAACCAATTTTAACCCTACTGCTGGCTTTTGCTAGTGCTGGTACCAAGTTCAGCTGTCCCGAGTTCCTATTCTTGTTTACGTTTGTCTCTTGTTTTTAGCTCACCTGGCTATGCCAGGGTGAGCTATTGCCATCACTTGGGGTCCGTCATCTGTCCGTCATCCGTCCATCATTAGCTCACTTTCAAAAATCTTCTCCTCTGAAACCACTGGGTCAAATGGAACCAACCTTTAACTGAATCATCACTAGGGTATCTAGTTTCAAATTTGTTATTTTCTATGTCTTAGGTCAAACAACATGGCTGTATAAAATAGGACATAGGGGTAAATTACAGTTTTTGGCAAATAACTCAAAAACGGTTACAGATATCAAAAATCTGACATGCAGTAAAAATGATCAGCATGAGAAGATCTACCCCTGCTGAAATTTTGAAGAAAATCTGATGACCCGTCTAAGAGTTATTGCCCTTTTTCTGTAAAATTTTCAAAATTTTGATGTTTTTTATTTTTTATTAAAAAAACTATAACAGATAGAGGTTAAGTTTGAATTGCAAAAATGTTCAGCATGTTAAGATCTACCCACATGGATTTTTTGAAGAAAATCCAAGTACCTATATATGAGTTGTGGTCCTTTATTGGTCAAATTTTACGTGATTTTTTACTTTTTGTCCTATATTTCAAAAACGCTTTGAGATAGAGGTCAAGTTTAAATTGCAAAAATGTTCAGCAAGTTAAGGACTATATTTTATTGAACACATTCAAGTTTTCCGACCACTTCCAAGATGGCCGCCAGCGGGGAACTTAGTTTACCATTTGACCTAATGGGAAAATTCATACAAAGAACTTCTTGAGAACCACTGAATGGATTTGAACCAAACTGGGCATGAATGATGCTTATGAGGTGCTGACCAAGTGTTGTTACTTTGGTGCTGATGTGTCATCCGACATGCCGCCAGCAATGATCTTAATTTTAACATTGGACCCTATGGGAAAATGCATACAAAGAACTTCTACTTTAGAACCACTGAATGGATTTGAACCAAACTTGGCATTAATGATGTTTATGAGGTGCTGACCAAGTGTTATTACTTTGGTGCCAATCTGTTATCTTACATGACCGACAGTATTGGACCCTATGGGAAATGCACAAAAAGATGTTCTACAGAACTGCTGAATGTATTTAAATAAAACATGACATGAATGATGCCTGTCAGGTGCTGACCAAGTGTCACCAGCTGTGAACTTAATTCAACAAAAGATCTTCTAGAGAACTGCTTAATAATTTAATCCAAACTTTGCTTATGAATAGCCGATCAAGTGTTGTTACTTCAGTTCTGATCCATCATCAAACATGACTGCCAGCAATGAATTGGACCCTAAGGGGAAATGCAGACAAAGATATCATGGAAAACCATTGAATGGATTCAATTTAAACAAGGCATAAATGAAACTTGTGAGATTTTGACCAAGCTTGTTACTTTGGTGGTGATCCGTCTTCCGACATGGCCACCAGTAGCAAAACTTAGTTTAACATTGGACCCAGTGGGAAATGCAAAAAAAAAGATCTTCTCCTCTGAAACTGTTGAACAAATTCAGTAGAATTTTGAAATGATAGTCCTTATGTGACCCTCTTCAAAGTTTTATGTTTAATAGCTGCCAGCAGGGAACGTAGATTAACATAAATTTTATTAAAAGTTTCTGATTTTTATGTACATACACCACCAAAGATGGACCATCAATTGGGAATTATAGGGCTGCAGGACCCAGGTGAGCGATACAGGCTCTTGAGAGCCTCTTGTTTGTGTTATTTTTTCTTAATTTTCATCATTATCAATCATGTTGCCATTTTGTTTATTATTGCTGTTCCGTTCACCCCAGGCGTTACTATTGGTGTTTTGTGAATGGAAGGATAAAAGCTGTTCCTTTTTACTCCCGGATGAATTGTCTTATTATTACCATAGGATAAAAGCTGTTTCTTTTGACTCCCGGATGAATTGTCTTATTATTACCATAGGATAAAAGCTGTTCCTTTTGACTCCCTGATGAATTGTATAAACGTGTGTGTTTGTGGACTTTTTTGTTGCAAAGTCAGTCATGTACTGAATAATTTTCATTTTAGTAAAAAGTGAAGCTAGGTATTGTTTACAACTGACGTTTTCAGTTGCAGGATGTTGATGAACTCAGTCCAATAACAGGGGCAATGTTACAAAATGATAATAGCTCCAACTCATTAAAATACTGTTGCAGCTATTTTGTAACGAGCGTGCACTTTTTGAAAAGGGAGCATTGTTTCAAAATGAGTGAAGCAAGAAGTTGAGGTGTCTCAGTGGTATTATTCCGCCATTTTTGTCTAATAATTGTTCATTTAGGTTTCATTCATTAAGGAATTTGACAAAATATTTATTTAAAATGAAAAGAATGTTCAAATGTATTTAAAATTTATATTCTTATCATTTTCCTAAACATTTTCATTACAAAAACGTGAGTTAAAACACATGAGCTTTAAATCTGTTGCTGGATTTACAGAACACAGAAATTATTCAAGGGAGATAATTTGATAAAATATTCCAACAAAGATATCACTAGAGAAATTAACATTTTGCAATTTTTCTCTCTTATTTCAACGGTGACCTCTAATTTTTATTTTTTATATGTAAACTACATAATGATTATTAAACACATGCAAAGTATGAAAAAATTCTATAATAGATTTTTCTAACTATCCTCTCATATGATCATTTTCCCTGTCATTTCTATGTAAAATCCTGAAATTTTCAATTTCAGATTTTGCGCTTAAATGCACGGTGACCCCCAAATTTTATTTTATATTTTGAACAATAATACAATAAATAAATGTTTCTACACGGAAAAATTTACAAAATTCTATAATAGGAAATTAATACCCTGCAGACACCTTAAGGACGGCAAAATTACAAGTAATTATTATCCAATTGCAAGATACATGTACTTGTTGACAGGACACAGCAGGAGCCTCACATGCGAGGGTCTGCCTATATACTATGCATTTTTTTGTAAAAGTTGTAACATTTTGGTATTTACAGTACTAATATTTCCTTATGGGATATTACAGCTCATATACTACAGAACAGTGTCATGAGTCCACATGGGGTTGTAATGACCAGTAGGAAGGAAATTTCAGTATATAGCAAAATGTTACATTTTCCACAAAAATCTGCATAGTAGATTGACCCTCACATATAAGGCTATCCTGTAAATTACTGCCCAAGAGTAGCTCTTACTAAAACAAGGAACAATCATACTTAAGGCACAAATTAGAAGTTTGTGAACATAAATGACAAAAAATGTTCATTTGCATCTTGGGCAAAGTATTCATACTACCATACACTCTACACTTATCATTGCTGTCATAAATACCTTTCCATCAGTGCCTTTGGCACTTTGATTCTATTAAACTTTTTGAATGATTTCTTTTTTTAATTTATAATCTTTATCGCAATCTGTACATTTTTTAGTTAAAACATCAAGTACCGGTACCTTTTCCCGGCCTTGTTAACATTGCCGGTAGTAACACATTTATGAACTTTCAATGTTAATATGTGTTGGTTCTTTCAATCTAAATACAACGTCTTGCATAAAAAGAAAATATCACTTCATCATGAGAAATGTAGCAGATTTCAAAATAGGTAATATTTTTGCAGTTTGTTGTTGTATCCAGTAACATACAGATGGCAGATAAGAAAAAAAAATCAGAGAACGATTTTTTCTAAAATGAGTGAAGTAATAAAAGGAAAAAAAAAATAAAATAAAATAAATAAACAAGAAAAAAAAAATAAAAAAGAGCAAAAAATAATGAGAGATAGTCTGATGATTTTTTATTTTTCTTCCAACCCCCATAAAAACAAACTGTTTATTAAACTGAAGAATAAGTATGTTATAAATATGAATACATACAAAACAAAAATTGTTCATTTCCATAAAATTCAGAATAAAAATCTAAATTTACACTTTTTAGCTCACCTCACAAAGTTAGGGGGGCTTATGTGATACCCTTAGTGTCAGCATCCGCATCGGCATCCGATAAGCTGAATGGTTAAAGTCCATTCCTGCTAACTGACATGTCCGACATCAACCATATTGGTATGTATGATGCATTTTTGGATGGCAACAATAATGCATGCTTTGCATGCTGTCTCTGACCTACATTTTATGCATGAGTGACTTGCTTAGGTAGAACGGTTAAAGTCCATTCCCGGTTACTCTGGTATTTCTCATATCAACCATATTGCTATGTATGATGCATTTTGGGATGACAACAACAATGCATGCTTCCGGTGCTGTCTGTAACCTACAGTTCGGGTATGAGTGGCTTGGTTAGGTAGAATGGTTAAAGTCCGTTCCCGGTTACTGACATGTCCCACATCAACCATATTGGTATGTGTCATGCATTTTGGGATGACAGTCTTTTACCTACATTTAATGCATGAAAGAATCTTGTAAAAAGAATGATTAAAATCCATTTCTGTTAACTGACATGTTTAACATGTGACAATGCTGTTGCAACGAGGTGAGCTTAGCAGGCTGTGACTACTTCTGTTTTTTTTTACCTTTTTAACAATTAACAATTTACTATGAAATGAAAAGCAGGATACAAAGCTGAAAATTGCATGATGGGAATGATATCAAAACTATCAGAAAAAGTTTTATTGTTTGTACAGAAATGTTCCTTTTGTAAGCTCGTCAGGACAAATGTCCATAGAGCAATGGTCATTCCTTTGGAGTTGATGTTGTCATTATCGCTTTAACCTTGCTTATGGAATGGATACCTTAAGAGCTAGGATGTTGATATTTGGGATGTAACTTCGTTGCGATAATGGCTTTCTTTAGGTATCATATTTGTAGACATTTTGACCTTGACCTTGCCCTTAGGTCAAGTTATATAAAACTTAACCTTGTCTGTAGAAGGTAGGCTTTTAGTGGCTCGGGTTTATATTTGGTATACAATTTCCTTATGATGAGAGCTTTTGGTGGTACAATATTTGTATACATTTTTACCTTGACCTATCTCTGTGGGAAATTAACCTTGCTCATAGAATTTAGTTGTTATCCCCCCCGCCCAACAAAGGGGATATATCGTTTGACCCGTTCGTCCATTCAAACGTAAGACCATATATCTTTTGAATAACAAGTCACAGATAGACAATGTTTTGTGCATGGATGCATCTTGAATACTACTTGAGGTTGATATGAAGAATAGCTGGATTTGACCTGCATTTCATGCATGAGTGACTCAGGTTAAAGTTTTTTTAAGAGTCCAGATCTGGGATACTACAACTCGTACAGGAATAATATTTTGTACGTAGATGCGTCTTGTAAAGTTACGAAGCTCCGGATAAAAATTAGGTCACCTTGACCTACATTTCATGCATGAGTGACATGGGTTAAAGTTTTTGGAAGAGTCCAGATCTGGGATACTACAACTCGTACAGGAATAATATTTTGTATGTAGATGCGTCTTGTAAAGTTACGAAACTCCGGATAAAAATTAGTTCACTTTGACCTTCATTTCATGCATGAGTGACCTAGGTTAAAGTTTTTGTAAGTGTCCAGATCTTGGATACTACAACTCAGAGGAATCATATTTTGTATGTAGATGCGTCTTGGAAAGTTAGGAAGCACCAGATAAAAATTAGGTCACTTTGACCTACATTTCATGCATAAGTGACTTAGGATAAAGTTTTAGTGAGTGTCCAGATCTGGGATACCATAACTCATAAGAGGAATAATATTTTATATGTAGATGCGTCTTGTAAAGTTAGGAAGCTCCAAATAAAAATTAGATCATGTTGACCTACATTTCATGCATGAGTGACTTGGGTTAAAGTTTGTGTTACAGCTTGGATTTTAGATACTACAACTCATAGAAGAAGGATATTTTGTATGTAGATACTTTTTGTAAAGTTACAAAGTCTAGATAAAAATTAGGTCACTTTGACTATACATTTCTTGCATGAGTGACTTAGGTTAAAGCTTTTGTTTCAGTCTGGATTTTATATACTACTACTTGTAGAAGATTAATCTTTCTTCAGTAGATGCATATGTTTTAGGTATAAGGCTCCTAATAAAATAAGGTCACTACATTTCTTGCATTACTGGCTTAGATTTAAGTAACAAGCCAGATCTTGAATGGTACAACTTGTAGAGGAATACTATTTTGTATGTAGATCGTCTCATAAAGTTATGAAGCTCCAGATAAAAATTATAAAAATATATATTTGGCACGATTTTTACAGGTAATATCTGTGACACGTCATTAGGTCTGCATTCTCTCGTCCTTTCCATTTTCTTCTCCGTATTTAAGCCCGGTAGTCCCCTAGTCGATGCCATAAGGCCGAAACGCTGGGCAGTTTCCCCTTCTTTGCATTTTTGTCATTTTTATGTGTTTTTCAATTTGTATATTTTTGTGTTTTTTAACTTTAAATCGTGGCCAACTATACCATTTTTATTTTATTCCAGATAAAGATTAGGTCATTTTGAACTACATTTCATGCATGAGTTTTTTGTAAGAGTCTAGATCTGGGATACTACAACCTGTAGAGAAGTAATATTTTTTATGTAGATGTGTCTTGTGAAGTTACGAAGCTCCAGATAAAAATTAGGTCACTTTGACCTACATTTCATGCATGAGTGACTTTGGTTAAAGTTTTTATAAGTTTCCAGATGCGTATTGTAAAGTAACGAAGCTCCAGCTATAAATTAGGTCACTTTGACCTACATTTCATGCATGAGTGACTTAGGTTAAAGTTTTTGTAAGTGTCCAGATCTGGGATACTGCAACTCGTAGAGGAATCATATTTTGTATGTAGATGCATTTTGTAAAGATACAAAGCTCCAGATAAAAATAAGGTCACATTGACCTGCATTTTATGCATGAGGACTTAGATCAAAGTGTACAGTCTGGATCTTAGATACTGCAATGATGAATGCAATCCATAGAAGATAATCTTTCATCAGTAGATGCATATGTTTTAGGTATAAGGCTCCTGATTGAAATAAGGTCACTACATGTCTTGCATTACTGGCTCAGATTTAAGTAACAAGCCAGATCTTGAATGGTACAACTTGTAGAGGAATAATATTTTGTATGTAAAATATATATTTGGCACGATTTTTATGTTTTTTACCTTTGAATCGTGGCCAACTATACCATTTTTATTTTGTGTCAGATAAAAATTAGGTCACTTTGACCTACATTTCATGCATGAGTTTTTTTGTAAGAGTCTAGATCTAGTGACTTTGGTTAAAGTTTTTATAAGTGATCAGAAGCTCCAGATAAGAATTAGATCATGTTGACCTACATTTCTTGCATGAGTGACTTAGGTTAAAGCTTGTGTTACAGCCTGGATTTGAGATACTACTACTTGTAGAAGATTAATCCTTCATCAGTAGATGCATATGTTTTAGGTAAGAGGCTCCTTATTGAAATAAGGTCAGTACATTTCTTCAATTACTGGCTCAGATTTAAGTAACAAGCCAGGTCTTGATTGGTACAACTTGTTGAGTGCTTATAATACTAGACAAATATTCAATAAATGGGCGAGGAGATTAACTGTGGTTTCTGACTGCCCCTTCTCTTGTTTAATGATAGGGTGTTCATATTTTGTATTTGACTTTCTTGTGGTGAGAGCTTTATGGATATACCATATTTGTACTTCACTTTGCCTTGATGCAATATTCAGCTCACCTGGTCTAAAAGTGTCCGTCCTATTTAACTTTTTAAAAATTTTCTCTTAACCCTCTTGCTTCCAGATTCAAAATAAAAACATCTTGCGGTATTATTTTCCTAATCTATAAGAATAAGTACTGCCGAATATCAATTGAAACCGACTGGTATAGCATTATCTTTATACAGCAATAGAAAAACGACACAACTCATAAAAAATAGAAAAAAAGTAAAATACGAAAAAATAAACAGAAAAAAAAACACAAACAAACAAAACAAACCCGAAAATAACAAAAAAAAATTAAAAAAAAAACACACACACACGCAAAAAAACAAAACAACAACAAAAACAAAATAAAACAAAAAAAAATAATAATAAAAGAGGCGAAAAACAAAACACACATACACAAACGCGCGCGCAAACACAAAACAAAACAAAAATGAATAAAAACAAATGCGACAATAAAAAACCTCCAAACAAAACAATAAAAAACAAATACAAACAAAAATGAAAAAAAAATAATAATAAATATAAGCAGTGACAATAGCAATCGGTAGTAATATAAAAAAAAATATCATGTTCATAGAAATTACATCCTTTGAACATTATCATTTTTTATAATTTCTTTCTCCCTTTTTCTTTATCGGTTGATAAAGACACATTCAAAGTTGCGTCTTAAATCTTCTTGAAGAAGGCCAATTACGTTTTCAAATATGTAGTATCAATGTCGTTTACTTTTAATTTCTTTGGTCTAGTTCTTCACACTTTTGTATGACGTCATAGTCAGAAACGTGACGTTCAAATGTGATGACGTAATGCTCAAACCGTCCACCAAAACATTTTGCCTTATATTTCAAATACGATTTGAGATAGAAGTTAAGATTCACTGATTTAATGCCAAAATGATCAGTATGTCGAGGACTACATTTTTTGTCACTTTTGAGACAGAACAATTCCTATTTTTAGCGGTGCGAGATTAATAGCTTCTTACATGAGAGCAAATCAAAGATCGGGGTATTTTTCACGAATGTAAGAAATTCCGTCTTTTCTCGAGTGTAGCGCTGCGAATCGAGAGAAAAAGACGAAGAATTTCTCACATGAGTGACAGATATTCCTATCTTTGATTTTGATCGAGTGTAAGTAGCTATTTCTTCCGTAGAATACGACAACAAATATTTGGAAACCTATAACGTCGTCGCCATTTGAGTGTACCTTACATTATGACGTCAGGTGTTTAATGACGTTTAGTCATGGTTACGATTATTGTATCACAAAAATTAAAGCTTCTAGTTGGTCAATTACCCATGTGAGACGAGGTCGCTTGCATTGATCTCACATGGGTCGTCTCACATTGTAAACCATCATTTACGGAAGAATTCCTTGTCTTGTACTCCCTGGTACAAGACAGAATTTACCAAGCAACGTATTCTGACGTCATTGACGTCGCTTATGAACGACGGATGACAAGAACAGCATGGTGGTGAATAAATCGTTGTTTGTGTTTATATAAGTGAGAAAATAAATCAAACACCGTTGAAAATGCAAGATTTAGAAATCTCAGAAACCCTCGGGTAAGATTTCAATGGTTCTCTGACTCGGCAAGCCTCGTCAGAGAAATATTGAAATCTTACCCTTGGGTGTCTGAGATTCCTTGATCTTGCCTTTTCACCGGTGTTAGATTCATATAATCTTCCTGATGGATGTTGCTGACCTCATCCAAGATGGCTGCCAAGGGAAACTTAGCTTAACATTGGACCCTATGGAAAAATACATTCAAAGATCTTCTCCTCTGAGACTACCTGACCAATTGGAATCATATTTGGTTACAACTGTCCTTAGTTGGTTCCCTAGTTTAAAAATGGACCAGCAAGTCCCAATCGGATCCAAGATGGCCAACCTTAACATTGGACCTTATTGGAAACACATTCAGAAATCTCGTCTGAAGCTACTTGGCCAATTGGTGACATGCTTTGTCACAACTGTCCTTAGTTGGCACCCTTTGAAATATGTTTACGGCAAGTCACCATTAGAGCCAGGTTGGCCGCCAGCGGAGAAATGGTTAATCATTGGACCCTAAGGGAAAACATTCAAAGATCTCCTCTGGGATTGCTCTGTCCATCGGAACCATACTTGGTCACAACTGTCCTTAGTTGGTCCCCTTTGAAAGATGTGTTCTTCAAGTATCCATCAGATCGAAGATGGCCCCCAACGGGGAACATAGTTTAACATTGGATCTTATGGGGAAACACATTTAAAGACTTTCTTCTATGAAACTACATGGTGAATTGGTATCAAACTTGTCATAATAGGCCCTTTGATGGTGCTCTTTGAAAGTATGTCTGAGAAGTCTTAAATCCAAGATAGCCGCCAGTGTGAAACTTAGTTTAACATTTGAATCTATCGGAAAACACGTTCAAAGATCATCTCCTCTGGAACTACTTGGCTTATATGAACCGGACCTGATCACAGCTGTCTTTGAAAATGTGCGGCAAGTCCGCGTCATATCAGAGATGGCCGCCAGCGGGGAACGTTTTTAGTTTACCATTTGAAAACATATTCAAAGATCTTCTCTAAAAAGACTTTTTCAATTGGAACCAGACTTGGTCATAATGGTACTTTGATTGCCAAAATTTTATTTGTCCAATAAGTTCACATTAAATCCAAGATGGTCGAAAACGGGAAGCACAGACAAAGACCATCTCTGGTGCATTTGGCCATATTACATCGAAGTCAATTATCACACTAGAAAATGAGTTCCTGAATCATTGAGGCTTTTTGTACTGTCTATGCTAGCCTTGACCAGGTAAGCTACGAGCTCTTGGTACCCTTTAGTAAGAAAAACTTTACTTTTACTTTCAGAAGTTGGTCTGCTAGTGGTAGGATGTTCATATTTGGTGTGTTATATCTTTATGATAATATTTGGTATGCAAATTCTTTCTGAAGAGAGTTTTCTGGTGGTACCATATTTGTAGACATTATGACCTTGACCTTTCCCTGTAGCAGAGACATAATTTAATTATATGTCTCTACCTGTAGGCAATTTAAAAAAAACTTAACCTTACTCGTAGAAGGTAAACATTTAGTGTTAGGGTGAACATATTTGGTATGTGACTACGTTTTGATGAGAGCTTTCTGTCGTTTCCTTATTTTTAGACATTTTGACCTTTCTGTCGTTTCCTTATTTTTAGACATTTTGACCTTTGCCCCCAGGGCTTTGCTCTGGGGGCAATTTTCATACCCCTGCTCCGAAGGCGAAGAGAGTAAACTGTTTTACCCGTGTTTCCGTACATGTACGTCCGCCACAGCCTTTGTGTTGCTTTTTTTTTGCGCTTGTAAATGATACAAGCTTGAAATTTAGTCACAAACTTTGAAAAGCCATGCCATATTGTGGGATGCATTGTCAGACCTGTCGAGTCAATATTTCTTATTAACCGAATTAGCCAGGTTTTGACACTTTATACATTACCAAGTAATTCTTCCTCGAGCTTTTCTCTGCAGTGGCAAATGACGAAAACTTCAAATTTTGTTAGAAGCCTTGAAAAGTCATGTCATACAGAGAGATGGATGTTAATACTTGTGGGTTACTTTATACTCTTTATTTCTTTAGGAGTTATGTCACTGTGTTCATACTTCCACTGTGACCACAAACTTGCCATATTGATTCATGTTTCAATCAGCCGGAGTATTCAGGATATAGTGATAACTTGTTTTTTGATAAGGTGTTTGTATTTAGTATGTTACTTTCCTATGATAAGAGGTTTCGAGATTGTCGGAACGACAGCTACCCCCGCACTCCTTGTTTGACACAGAAAACAGTTGTTTTACACCCTGGGCATAATCTTTCTCAATATTTTTGAAATCAAGCTATTGGTAGTCGTTACTTTTACAAAAAGAATTTAAGGATATATGGTTGTTAGGCAGAATTCCCAGAAATAAGTGGTCTTTAGGACTTTCAGGAAATTTACCAAGATTGGAATCAAAATTTTTGAAATCAAATTGATTAAACTCTTTGTCCTAATTTAACAAAGTATTGAAGTATGGTAGCTTGGTAGAATGCCAAAAAATAAGTGATCTTTGAGACTTTCAGGAAAAATACCAAAACTGGAATCAAATATTTTTTGAAATCCAATCGATTAAAGTGTTCGTCCTAAGTTAAAGAAGCTATTTAAGTATGGTTGCTAGGTAGAATTCCAAAAAGTAAGTGGTCTGTGAGACTTTCGGGAAATTTACCAAAATCGGTATCAAATATTTTTGAAATCCATTTAGCAAAAATGTTTGTCCTAAACTAAACAAATTATTTCATTATGGTTGCGAGGTAGAATTCAAAAAAAAAAAAAAAATTAAAAAAAAAAAAAAAAGTGGTCTTTGAGACTTTCAGGAAATTTACCAAACTTGGAATCGCATTTTAGAATTCCAATTATTCAAAATCTCATTTTCTATCAAACAATGGCTAAAATACATAATCATATGCTCAAATTAAAAAAAATATGAGTCTTTAACATCTTCACGAAATTTACCAAAGTTGGAACCGGAATCATAATTCCGAAAGTTTATTGCAATTCTACAGACTATATGCGAGAACTCTGCATAAAGATTTAATCCCTAAATCCAAAAATGTAGGAGGAGTTTGTGTCACTAGCCACATGTGTCAAAATCCATAATTTTGGGCCTTTGTCAAAATCAACATCTTGGGGCCTCTTGTTTGCACTAAGATAAAGATAAAAAAAAACCGAAAGCTTATTGCGCATCTACAGACTATATGCAACAATTCTACAACAAAATTAAATCCATAAATCGATAAATGTAGGAGGAGTTTGTGTCACATGCCACATGTGTAAAAATTGACATCTTGGGAGCCTCTTCATTGAAGATCTTATGGTGGCTATGAGTTGTTATTGCTCCCCTTTGGGTCGTTGTCTCTTTGACACATTCCCCGTTTCCCTTCTTTTTTTGATCTTGGGGCCTCTTGTTTGCACCAAGATCGATATAAAAAAATCCGAAAGCTTATTGCGCATCTACAGACTACTAAAGTATATGCAACAATTCTACAACAAAATTAAATCCCTAAATCCAACTAGAGAGACTAAATGCCCCCTCTGCCATCATCCAAGGTGCCCCCGCAGTTGGATATAAAACATGGACATCCAATTTCTAAGAACTTGATATAACTGTGACTTTCATACTATGGGAGGTGTTGTCCGGAACAGAAGTTCCAGAACATACATTTTGATAAAATGGCAAAGTTCAACTACCCCCTCAAAATCACAAATTTTGGCCAAAATCTTTGACATGACAATATGCACATCTTCTATATATCCATACCTAATCACTGTGCAGAGTAAAATAAATGTAGCATTTATCTTGTGGGAGGAGTTATCCGGAATTAAAGACCTGTTATGAGCATTTCTTTTGTTATTCAAGACACTTTAATTCTTATAAATGCCTTGGACTATTCCATCTTTCTTTTGTCTTTCCTTCGATTCTCCCGATTTCGAAGCAATTTAACTGATAATTTACCTCAAATTATTTACTTACCCCGAATTATGTACCTCATTAATTTTTATGCATATTCATTCATTTGTCGTATACTTACCCAAACGAAAAAAAAACAGTGTATAAAATCATGTTACTAAATAATTTTGAAATCATGATTTGGAAGGCATTTACTCGACACGATTTGATAGCTCATTTGCATGGGAAATTTTATCACAATGAAATCAAAATCAAATCACTATGAAATCAGAACAAAATCATGAACAGAATCAATATGAAATCACAACTAAATCATTAACAAATCTGAATCAAATCTGAACAGAATCAGAAACAAATCTGAATAAAATTGCTACTGAATCACAATCAAAACACCACCATATAAAGAATAGGGGTTTGGAGAAATGAACAGGCATTTGTCAAATTGACTATTTTTGTTGACTCCTGTGTTATTAGTCAGTGTCAGTAGCCTAGTTAGTTGAGTGTACCAGCTTTTGATTTACATGTATTGAGTCTTTACAACAGTTAAAACATAGATAATTTCAATTCATTTCGACGTTCAAAAAAGAAAAATTGACAAATATAAATCTTTGTTTTCATATCATTGTTTTTCAACAGAATCTATTTCTAATACCAGAAGTATAAACTAAAATCAAAATTCCTTCAGTAGAAGATATTTTCTTACCTATAAAAATGTGAAATCAAAATCATATTATTTTTCCTTTTATAATCCTTTAAAACAAACTGAATATATTATGTGAATTCACAAGGAAAAATATCTTAATTACTGCCACCTGCTTTGTATATGATGCATTATCTTTGTCCTTCATACTTTTACACCCACACAAGACAAAAGTAAACAGGAAATGGAGCCAATTTTTCTTTTTCAAACATGATCACATGACATTCAGATCAAATCATTCAAATGCTTGCAAGAAAGCATAAAACATGTGTTAAAGGCATCTGGGAAAAGATTTTATATGACTGTGTAAATCATTAGAGTATAAAATCGTTACAAAATCATCTCTCATAGAGTATTAAATCGTTACAAAATCACCTCTCAGTAATGAATAAGTCACCAAATTGTTACCAAATCGTTTTTGAAAACGTATAAGTTATCAAATTGTTATCAAATCAGGATGTTACAACACTTAAGTTATCAAATCATGTTGAAATCATTTTGCATATTTGGATAAGATATCAAATCATTACCGAATCAGAACCAAATGATTATCAAATTGTGACTTGGACCAAATCGTTATGAAACCACTTTCAGTTGATGCTTGTGTTATGATTTCACTCAGATTTAATAAATAAATCGTGATGAAATCATCTTAACAAATTGTGTATACATGATTTAGATGTGATTTGAAAGTGATTTTGTGAATAAAATTTTTGTTTGGGTAACTTTGACCTTCTGTTATGTTTCACCTAAATATTAGATGAAGTTTAAGTTTCATGTGGGAAAAATTTCCCGGTCCAAGGATTGAACCAACACTACCTTTCTGTAATATCAAGGTGATCAAACGACCTTCATAATTCGCCCTGGCTACCGTCGCAGGTTACCTGGCATATGTAAGAAAATATATATAAAGTGACAATAGATCGATAACTCGGGTAATTATTAAAATACAATCTAACCGGTATTTATCTAGGGTGCGTATAAATTCAGCGACATTATCATTTCAGCGACTATCTTTTCAGCGACATATTTTGAGTAATTCCATATATCATTTCAGCGATGTGGTTTCTACATATTATATATGAATTCAGCGACAACACATTTTATATAAATTATATAAATATATATAAAATAAAACATGACCTCATTATAAAAAAATAAATTAAATGTACATTGATGAAAATTTCCAAAAAAGGTCAAGTGGATTGAAACCGGTTAGAGGTAGTCCTCGAAGGTATTAGTTCAACATCAGTGAGTACGGGACTGTCTTAGTCGGTACTTTTGTGTAGTTGAAGGCGAAAATGAGTACCTCAATACTAGTTAATTGGACTGAGAACTAGCTAGATTCCAGGTCCATCAAATAAATAAAACCTTACTATTTTTTAATAGAAACAAACTATAAATTGACCGTAAATAATATTATGTTCTGCTAAAAATACTATTCCACCTCCCGCTTTACAGGTAAATGTCGATGAATTTATGAAATATAATGTCGCTGAATTTATATGTTTTTTGTCGCTGAAATGATAACGTCGCTGAAATGAAAAAAGTGGGAAATGTCGCTGAATTTATCATCTCCATTTATCTAATAAAAGTAAACAAATATCTGAAATAAGATCAATATAAAAAGAAACTTTTCGTATGAAGAACAAAAAAAAAAATAAAAAAAATCATCAACTAATTGATATATGTAGCCTAAATAAACTGATTTAAATAAACATGAGTAGAAGATTCTATTTCAATGGCGGGATGTCAGCATTTATTTTTAGATATATACTTTCTTTCGTTTTTCATATTTGGCGGTATTTTTTTTACATTCGAGGTCTTTAAGTTAGTTAAAGTATATTTCAGAGTAATTAATTGAATTAAAGTGCTTCGTAAGAAAAGGGGTGGTTAAAATGCCTTCGCGCTGTAGGGTAGGAAGGGGCTAAGTAATAAGGGTAGGAAGGGGTTAAGTAATAAGGGTAGGAAGGGGCTAAGTAATAAGGGTAGGAAGGGGCTAAGTAATAAGGGTATGAAAGGGCTAAGTAATAAAGGTAGGAAGGGGCTAAGTAATAAGGATAGGAAGGGGCTAAGTAATAAGGGTATAAAGGGGCTAAGTAATAAGGGTATAAAAGGGCTAAGTAATAAGGGTAGGAAGGGGCTAAGTAATAAGGGTAGGAAGGGGCTAAGTAATTAGGGTAGGAAGGGCTAAGTAATAAGGGTAGGAAGGGGCTAAGTAATAAGGATAGGAAGGGGCTAAGTAATAAGGGTATAAAGGGGCTAAGTAATAAGGGTATAAAGGGGCTAAGTAATAAGGGTAGGAAGGGGCTAAGTAATAAGGGTAGGAAGGGGCTAAGTAATTAGGGTAGGAAGGGCTAAGTAATTAGGGTAGGAAGGGCTAAGTAATAAGGGTAGGAAGGGGCTAAGTAATAAGGGTAAGAAGGGCTAAGTAATAAGGGTAGGAAGGGGCTAAGTAATAAGGGTAGGAAGGGGCTAAGTAATAAGGGTAGGAAGGGCTAAGTAATAACGGTAGCAAGGGGCGGTAATACTGAGAAAAGCGTGACGAAAAAAGTTCCATTGGAAAACGATAGTAAAAAAAGTACATGTATACTTAAACACAAATTCTCGATTCGATATTGGGAAAAGGGGACGGACATAATAAGACTCCTCTAATTCGGAATTGGGATATGAAAATGTTTTTTCTAATACGTCTTCTTAATATCAAGTTGGTCGCCAGCGAGTAGCTTAGTTTAACTTTGGAACCTACATGAAAACACTTTTTGACTTGTACTTTAATCAAGATATCTGCCAACTTTGAACATAGTCTAGCACTGTACATAATGAAAACATTTTCAGATTTTTTTCTGCATCTAAGGAGTTGAATGGAACCTAAAATGTCCACAATAGTACTTAGTTTAACACGAGTCCCTATGATAAAGTATGTTAATTAAGGTCTTTCACGACCTCAGTCGTGAAAGCCTTACTGTTATTCTTCTGAACTTGAACTAGAATTTGGACACAAATTTCACAAAATTCATCTTAAAAACTATTTGACATATCATTTTGATATTTGGTAGGGTAGGTTGGCCACACAATAGCAATTCAAAAGTCACCCTGCTAAACAAACCTATTTACAGTAACAGAGTTATCTCCCCTGACCTGTTAGCAGATAAGCTACGAAACCGTAACGGATGGATTAATAATTGTAATGACAAAAATGTTTGTTAGGTCAAGACAAAGCTTTGTCACACTTGCTTCGTCAAGTAACGGTATGAATTTTATGAGTTATTGGCCCTTTAAGATTTCAAGTTTTCTTAATTTTTTTTATCTCAGAAACCGTTAGTCGTAGGGACCTGGGATCTTCAGCATTGATCATTAGTGATATTAAGTCATTTAAAAATGCCAAGGTCAAAGGTCATCGCTGACCTTTATCGATGACCTCTACCCTTGTTATCGCTTAAACTCAGAAACCATAATAGATGGCTGATCAAAGGTAATGAGAAAAATGTTCATTTATGTAAGACGCAACTTCGTTACATTTGGGTCAAAAAGATTTGACAACTCTTTCTATGAGTTATTACCCTTTGAATGATTTTTGTATTTGGTTTTTGGCTATTATCTCAATAACCATAACAGATGGCTGATCAAAATTTTCAGCAAAAATGATCAAAATATTAAGGGCAATATTTATTCTATCAAACCAAAGACATCCGATTAACTTTGAAAGAGTTATTCCCCCCATATGATATCCTTTTGGGTATTTTGGCTGGTTTTCGGCTTTTATCTCGAAAACAATAAAAGATTGATGAATTCTTATTTAGGCAAAAATGTTCTAAATGTCAAGGACTATATATATTCTTTTAGGACCAAAGACCTCTAATGAACTTGGAAAGAGTTATTGCCCATTATTTGTTATAAATTTTGATCTTTAGCTAGTTTATCGCTATTAACTCCAAAACTGTAATAGATGGTGAATTAAAAACTATAACCAAAATGTTTAGAATGACAAGGGCTACATTTTTTGTTCCAAATGTTCCAAGACCGAAGTGGTCCGGAGAACCCTGAAAGAGTTATTTCCCTTTATATTTTAAAATTTTTCGGTATTTGTCTATATTATTGCTATTATCTGGAAAACCGCAAGAGATGGCTGATTAAAAGTAATGGATGAAATGTAGAGAATCTTATAAGCTTCATTTGAGGTGGGAAGTTTTTTTCTGTCCGACGTCTCAGAAAAAAGTTATGGCCTCTGATAAGTTTTCAATTTTGGGTTTTTAGCTATATCCTTGAAATGCGTAGAAGATAGCCGTTAAAATATTTCTACAAAAATGTAGAGCATATCAAGGGCTACATTTTTTGTAATGACAGCGAAGTTGTCTGATGCACCCTTAAAGAGTTATTCCCTCTTAAATGCTGAATTTTTTGGGTTTTCGGCTATATTATCCCAGTCATCTCAAAAACCGTAAAAAATGGCTGATTAATTATATTTACAAAAATGTTCAGGAGGGTCATATTCACTTAGAAATACCCATTGCGGAGTTGTCCGATATCCGTAAAAAATTTTATTTCAGATTAATTAAGGTCTTTCACGACCTCAGTCGTGAAAGCCTTACTGTTATTCTTCTGAACTTGAACTAGAATTTGGACACAAATTTCACAAAATTCATCTTAAAAACTATTTGACATATCATTTTGATATTTGGTAGGGTAGGTTGGCCACACAATAGCAATTCAAAAGTCACCCTGCTAAACAAACCTATTTATAGTAACAGAGTTATCTCCCCTGACCTGAAAAACCTTGTTAGCAGATAAGCTCCGAAACCGTAACGGATGGATTAATAATTGTAATGACAAAAATGTTTGTTAGGTCAAGACAAAGCTTTGTCACACTTGCTTCGTCAAGTAACGGTATGATTTTTTTGAGTTATTGCCCCTTTAAGATTTCAAGTTTTCGTAATTTTTTTTATCTCAGAAACCGTTAGTCGTAGGGACCTGGGATCTTCAGCATTGATCATTAGTGATATTAAGTCATTTAAAAATGCCAAGGTCAAAGGTCATCGCTGACCTTTATCGATGACCTCTACCCTTGTTATCGCTTAAACTCAGAAACCATAATAGATGGCTGATCAAAGGTAATGAGAAAAATGTTCATTTATGTAAGACGCAACTTCGTTACATTTGGGTCAAAAAGATTTGACAACTCTTTCTATGAGTTATTACCCTTTGAATGNCTATTATCTCAATAACCATAACAGATGGCTGATCAAAATTTTCAGCAAAAATGATCAAAATATTAAGGGCAATATTTATTCTATCAAACCAAAGACATCCGATTAACTTTGAAAGAGTTATTCCCCCCATATGATATCCTTTTGGGTATTTTGGCTGGTTTTTGGCTTTTATCTCGAAAACAATAAAAGACTGATGAATTCTTATTTAGGCAAAAATGTTCTAAATGTCAAGGACTATATATATTCTTTTAGGACCAAAGACCTTTAATGAACTTGGAAAGAGTTATTGCCCATTATTTGTTATAAATTTTGATCTTTAGCTAGTTTATCGCTATTAACTCCAAAACTGTAATAGATGGTGAATTAAAAACTATAACCAAAATGTTGAGAATGACAAGGGCTACATTTTTTGTTCCAAGACCGAAGTGGTCC
>MJUU01074532.1:2203-13037 GCA_002080025.1 Modiolus philippinarum
TTTTTTTCTTTTATTTCCCTTGTTTATATTTGCGTTTTTTTTATTCACTCAAACCTTTTTTAATCTTATAAATGAGAAGGATTCAAAGTAGGCTAAAATTAGAAAGGACTTTTATTACAACTGGTTATTGAAAATTATGCACTATTTTATAAATATCTGTTATTCTCCCTCGTGTCTAACTGTATCGACCAATATGAACACCGTAATGAACCTGACATTTCAAAGTATATAACAGCACTAACAGTTCCAAAATCTTTCACCGGTCTTATTATACTGTCTGGACAATTTCTAAAATATCTGGATTTATACATTTCTATTGAAAACAGACCCATCACGATGACATTGATCTCGATAACATTTCGACGCCGTCCATTTTTTAATCATGACGTTACTAACGAGGCACGTCATTACTCCCGCAATCCGCTAGAGGCGTTGAATTACGTACACTTCGCCTTAAGTCAACAATTGAAAACCAAACAATAATCAATGAAACTTCGTCTATTTCATTTGTTTTAACCATTTCTCCATATTACACCCAACCTTGTATACAAAAGTTCATCAACTAAAAGACAAATATGAAAAAGAAAGGAAATGGGGTAAATGTCAAGGAGACAACATCCCATATCCAGGTTAAAACGACAAAAAACAAAACATCTAGTGGTCACCATATGGTCTTCAACACAGTGAGGAACCTCACACCATATAGTAAGCCCTAAATGGCCCTGAAAAGGTAAAAAAGTGAATAAATCAATGGAAACAAACCACATCCAATAACCCAAATATCAAGAAACTAAATTTTATAAGAAGACAAGGACAAGCCAATGACCAACATATTCCTGACTTGGGACAGGCGCAAAAATTGTGGTGGGGTTAAACTCGTTTTCTTGGATCCAAACCCTCCCCCTATGTGTGGTGAATGGCTAAAAATAAATACACAAAAACACTCACAGTAAAAATCAAACTAGAAAAAAGTCCAACTTATCAAGACGAGTACCCTTACAATGAAGTACATAAAACATGAAGACAATACACACAGGTACTGTCCGGACAAATGCTCGCAGTTACTGACAGCTAGCTAAGGACATAATTTCTGTTGACTGTGATATCAAGCCTTCTTACATAGTCCAAAAAGTCCAAATTCTACAAATGCCATTTTATGTATTCAACTGTATTATCTCTAAAATAATAGATAATATTTGTTTAAGTCAAGAATAGAAAAAAGAAGGGAAACGGGGAATCAAGGACCCAAGGAGAGTAATGACAACTCAAAGCCACCATAAGGTCTTCAATGAACGGTTAGGAAACCCCACACCCAACAGCAGGTCAGAGTTGGCCTCTAGATAAAGAGTAATCAAGTTCAGCGAAATAAACACCATCCTAGACTCCTATAGACATAAAGTAAACTAAGTAGAAAAGAGACAAGATACACAAAGGCTTGAGGATGTTCACTGGTCAATTTTAAAATAACAAGAATTTCAATTAAATGTGATTTTTTGTTAGAAAATTGAAAAGGAAGTAATTTAAGCCAAAAAAAAATTGATCGGTTACCGATGTAATTTTTGAGATACAAGTGTTTCAGAAAATGGAGGGAAACTGAACTCCTCTGCATTTTTCATAGGTTTAACATGAGCAATGTTTATCCAATAATGCAAGTGACAAAATAACACCAATTAAATAAAATTTTGTCAGAATGCTCCAAAAGATGTATAAAATGAAATTATGGAAAAATAATAGGGGTCAACGGGCAAAAAATTATACAGCATTGAAATGGATAAAACCAGAGAAATCCGAAAATCTGACAGAAATACATAAACATGACAAGCAAACATCCTTAATAAATTTCCTGACTTAGGAAGGACAACTTTCTGCTTAGAACTTGTGAAAACTTGTGAAAAATTTTATACTTGGAACTTGTGAAAACTTTTATACAGTGAAACCTATCTAAATCGAACCCTGACTAAACCTTAACCCTATCTATACCAAACAGGATATGGAGACCCTTTGTATCAATTTCTTTATATTTTGAACCTGTGTGAACCGAACACCTGTCTAAACTAAACACAAATTCTTCAGTCCCAGAGAGGTTTGGTTGAGACAGGTTTCACTGTACATAGAACTTTTAAAAACTTTTAAACTTAGAACCTGTGAAAACTTCTAGACTTTAACTTTACACTTAGAACAGATGAAAACTTTCATACCTATAACTTGGAAAAACTTTTATACTTAGGACTTTAAAAAAAACTTTTTTACTTAGAACGTAAAGTATTGTGCAAAATATGTATTACCATGCATATCTAATTGTCTTTTTCTGGTTTAGGGCCAAATAGAACGTGGAGATATAATAGATGAATTATATGGAGTACCTCTTACTCCACTGAATCTTCCCAATGTAAGTTAGCTTGAAAATAATGGTACATGTATGTTGTCAATAAAGCCGTGAAAAAAGTAATTATTATAGTTATTGCTTAAAGTTTGTTATCTCTTGATAATTAAATATTAGGATTCTTAAAATAAATTTATGTTTTCCTCAGTTTGACCATTGACATAAGACAGGGACTATATTAACTATCGTGGGGTTATGCGGATGTAAACTTGGATTCTATTGGCTGATCAACCACCTGCTAAATAACCATGTCCGCCATACACAACAAGGAAATCAATAATCATGATAATGTAGTGTTTCACCTAGACCAAAGTCATTCAAAAGCATACCAAAGTCATTCTAAAGCATACATATAAGAATTGAACAAAAGGACAAAATTCACAAACATGCAGTAAGCATATATAAATAAACATATCGAAATTAAACATAGTTTACTTCCACGTAATGTAACACTAATTTCAGCCTGATATTTACATTAAAAAATTAAAATATGAAATACATCTATACTTGGAATAACATGTAAATTATATGAAAATATTTTATTTGCATTCATTTTCAAAGGTTTTCGCTCCATGTATAACGAAAACGCCATTTACTGGATCAATCTTTATAAAACATGAAAAATCAATAAATCATTCGGCTGTGTATTGTTCAGGTTACGCAGTCAGTCAATGTAGCGTTTATGTGTAGAATCGTGTGGTAAAATGTAGGTCATTTTGTAATTATGGTTTTCTTAGTTAAACACAAAACTAAGGTTCACATAACCGCACAAAAATGTTATCATGCATTAAACCAACTAACATAATTGTTTAGATAGTGTTGAAAATGGTTGAACGGTGCGGCCTGACAACGATTTAACCATTTTCGACACTATCTAAATAATCATATTAGTTGTTTCAATGCATGATAACTTATAATGGGATGTCTTTTATATAAGATAGATTAGTTTCGGAAAGCTTGTGTACAACCATAACTTCTAGATTTTCTATGATTTTGAGTTTGAAAATGTGACTGATATGCCATCAAAGAATACTAAGAGTTTTATTTAATGCTGTACATTCTGTTAAATTTATTCAAAGAGGACATACTTTTGAAAATGGCATGTGAACATTGGCATTATTTTCTGTTTTAAAGTAATTGTTTTTTTGTAGGTACACAAACTGATGGGTAAACACAGAGGGCTTCCAGTGTATGTTGGTGTTATAAAGGTAAAAATTATCTTCTGTAAACTTGGAAATTTCTGTGCCGTCTTTTTGTTGTGGTTTTATAAATAATTTTTTGTTCTTGCAGTCTTGAATTCGCGGTTGTCAGTTGACCAGCTAAATCTCCCAATTGCATCAAAATATTCGCAAGTTTTTTTTTGTGCTTCTATCCTTAACACAAAAATAAGGAAAATAAAACTGACGCAAAAAAATTCTCTTTTACAGTAATTACATAATTCTTATTCAAAGGGATACATAACTTTCTTTCTTATCAAATTCTGTTCCATTTCGGAAAATTATACTTCGGTAAAGAAAGGTCAACCTGTGTCAATAGCGTCTGCCACCCATAATTAGAGTAAAGGGAATAAATTGTATTGTGTACTAACTAGGAGTTGCTTTTCAGAAAAGGTGTAGTGAATCAATTTTTCTCATCCATGGGGTACATTTCCAACTCACTTATTTTATCCAGAATGAAAGAGATATAAATTTCCGCTATTTAGCCCACAAGTTTCCAATCAGTTCAAGGTAAAATGGCACCGAAAAAAAGTTAGAATATGGTGTATTGATTTCAGTTAGCAGCTTCAATTAACTTTGTTGTAGAGAGTCATCTTTGAAACTACATCATGAGCATGATTATTTGAGAAAAAAATTTGTTTTAAAGGTATTATTGGTTCAAATTTGATGTGTTTTAAACGCTTTTGTGTTCACTATCATAGAAAAATGATGAAATACCAATGATATATAGTAAATTTTTGATGGCCCTAACACCCAAGGGACCGGTGAAAAATTGCAAAAGTGGGGTGGTCAAGCTTTCTAGGCTGAAATTTGTTTTAATTGAACAAAGGGACAATAAGAAGGGTTCAAAACATCAATGGGGCTCAAGCTATTGCATTTTGAGCTATCGAAGTTCAATTGTACATGTATGTCATGATTGGCATTTGACCAGAAAAACAACATCATATTTATAATGATTTAGACCATCATAAAGGATATTTTGTGGCAAAATGGCTGATAAGACTAAATAGGAAAAATGTATATTCAGCAGTTTAAAACAAAAAATGCAATACAGTGCTCCCTCATTATATATCACCCCTCTTTAGTAGTGGTCTCTCACCTATAGCCTACCATTTTAAAAAAAAATCAATAGTTTCTATGTAATTTATTCCCTCGATTTATTGCCACACTCACTTATTGCCAACATTTTACCTGATCTTAAAGGTGGAGATAAAACAGGGGTGCACTGTATGTGTTTTATTAGAATCTAAATATTTATATGAAAGGGGGTATATATCTCTGTTTTGAAAAACTGGCCTGTGATCCAGATAATTCACTTTTTTACCTTTTTGGGGCCATTTAGGGCTTGCTATATGGTGTGAGGTTCCTCACTGTACTGAAGACCGTAAGATGGCCCCTAGATGCCTTGTTTTGGGTCATTTTAACCTGGATATGGGATGTTGTCTCCTTGACATTTACCCAATTTCCTTTCTTTTTTGTCCCCCGCCGCACCGTGACGGTGGGACATAGTAATGGTCTGCGTCCGTCCGTCCGTCTGTCCGTCCGTCCGTCTGTCTGTCACACTTTCTTGTGGACGCAACTCCTCGGAAACAGTGTATTGGATTATGTTCAAATTTTGTAGGATTGTTAGTCACCATATCGCACCGCCATTTTGATTCGTCAATTTTTATAGGAGTTATGGGACTTTGACCATTTTTAGCAATACTATACAACTGGAGATCTTGTGGACACAACTCCTCGGAAGCCGTGTATTGAATTTTGTTCAAATGTTGTAGGATTGTTAGTAGATCATATCGCACCGCCATTTTGATTCGTCAATTTTTATAGGAGTTATGGGACTTTGACGATTTTTAGCAATACTATACAAATGGAGATCTTGTGGACGCAACTCCTCGGAAACCGTGTATTGGATTTTGTTCAAATTTTGTAGGATTGTTAATCACCATATCCCACCGCCATTTTGATTTGTCAAATTTTGTTGGAGTTATGGGACTTTGATTATTTCCACATTGTTATGCAATGGCAAATCTTGTGGACGCAACTCCTCAGAAACTGCTGGTCAGAATTCATTCAAATTTTACAGGATTGTTAGCCACCATTAGTACAAGATCATATGGCATCGAGTCTTCAAATTTTGTAGGAGTTATAGGACTTTGATTATTTCCACATTGTTATAAAATGGCAAATGTTGTGGACGCAACTCCTCAGAAACTGATAGTCCGAATTCATTCTAATTATACAGGATTGTTAGTCGTTATATGTAATAGATCATATCACATCGCCATTTTGATTCAACAAATTATAAGGGAGTTATTGGACTTTATCGACTTAATGCATACTACAACATAGGGAGACTTTCTGGACACATCTCGTTATACTCCAGTTAAGGGATTTTGCTGAAATTTTGCTTAGCTATTTGCCACCTAATGCAGTTGATCATATCCTGCCGCCATTTTGATTTTCAAAATTTTACATGAGAAATGGGACTTTATTGACTTTTCTGCGGCGGCGGGGGACATAGCTACGCGTAGCAATCTTGTTCAAATTGATTTTGAATAGCATAACTCAGTTTGATAATCTTGTTTTATTGAAATTCACACATTTAACTTGACATAAGATTTGACAATTCACATGTCTTCTTCTGTTTTACAGCTTTGTGACAGAAGAGGAAAATATTATCCCCCTATTATACAGTTACTAGATGAACTACACATAGATCCTACAACATTGCAGAAAGAACATGTACCTGATGACCTTGATAATAACAATCTGAACAGGAAACCAGGTCATGCTATATTACCAGAAGAAGAGGATTCTGAAAGGCCTGTACATCCACCAGATGGAGGGTACATAAAGTTTCAAATAACACAAAATTATGTGATTGCACCATAGATTTAGGAACTCAATTTATTAATTCATACTTATTCATTCAATGGATCAAAATTGGAAGGTATCCAACAAATAGAAGAGGTTGCAGTTAAATTTTGATAAAAGTACAATCAACTGGAAATATATACTTTCTTAATATTATTTTGATGCGTTGTCATATGCTGTAAAACAATCACACGATAGGTAAAAAAAAAAGTCTCATAAAATTATAACCCTACTTGATAAAGAATGAAATATTCAAAGTGTCCGTCCTTCATTTGTTTGCAAATTATTTTTGTTGCATTTTTCTCTGCTTCAACTTTTTGGATTGAATTCAAAATTGGTATGCAGCCTTTATAAGATTTAGTTGTATGGAACATCAGATTTAACTGTCAGTCTTGATGTATATTATGGTTCTTGTTCCTTGATTTGTGGACATAATACAAAATGTAGTGTAACATGAATTTTTCATGACATTTTCCTCAGCTTCTGTTGAAGGGATTGATTTCAAATTTGGTAGGCTGTCTTTATCTGGTTAGTTGTATAGAAACTGGTATTGTCAGTCCTGTTGGATGTGTATTTCCTATTTTACCAACAAGGTTACACATTGTAGTGAAACAGAATTTTCCTCTGACACTGAGCTTCTACTGGAAGGATTGATTTCAAATTTGGCGTGCAGCATCTTTATGATTTGTATTTGTTTGGAACCTATAATAGTCAGTTCTTGATTACATAGTTTCATAGTACATGTGACCAGCTGATGATATCAGGTAACAAAATTTATGGAAAACTTTTATTTTGGCTCTGCATGATATGAGTTAATATTCTGCTGAAATATCCAGGTAAATCCTGCAATTTGATTGGTTACCTTGACAGGGGATATGAGACCGTATCCCCGTGGTAGCAAAATCACAATTTTTAAACGCTGTTAAAAGAAAAAATATAGCACTTCTAGCAGAATATAAAAGTTATTCGGGCTTCACAGGGGATACAGGTTCATATTCCCTGTCTGTGCCCTATATCCCCTTCGCCTGACGGCTCAGGGGATATAAAACACAGACAGGGAATATAAACCCGTATCCCCTGTGAAGATTCCGATATAACATATATTATCTGCAATATGTATTTTTTACCTTTTATCAGACCAGCTGATATTTTCAGTATCTCTTTTCCGTGGTTATATATAGAATAATGGAAGTTTTGTTTTTGAAACAAGAAATATTGGTGAAGGTTAATGGACAAGCCCCTTGTGGGCGAGTCCATCATTAGAGCCAGTATTTCTTGTATCAAAAACAAAACTTCTATTATTCTTTTTATTAATAATTAACTAAATCATTTAATAGAACAAATTTTGAAAATGAATGTTTATTTTCAACAAATTGTGAAATTGACCAGTATTGATTAGTAAAAGAATTTGTACCACCCAGTAAGAGTCTCTGTAAGATGTATATTCTTTATTTCATTGATTCTGATTGACAAAGGAGGCATGGCCTAAGATACTATTTGCCAATATTTTTTTTTTGTATTCGGGCAGTAGCAAATACTGAAAAATATTTGCTTCATGAGATCAAAGGAAACTCCTACAAATTACCGATAAACTTAAATAAATATGAATTTTTAATGTCGGCCATTTCAGGTTCTGTCAGTTTTGATATTGACAATGAAAACAATAATAGAAGAAAATATCACTTTCAGCTCATCCTATCTAACTATAAAGGTACTACCAGTGATATCACTGTCTTGACCCTCTAAGGTGTAACTATCTGTTTTTCTTGTATTGAAGCACTTCTTTGAACACAGCGCTAGTCAATTTTTAAAAAAATGAAAACATAAGAAATTGAGATATAAAATGTTTTTTTTTTACTGAAAACTGAAAACTTTAAAACTCAAAATTTTGTTACAAATAATAAATGACTATCTTTTAAATTTGAATTTTAATCTGCATGTATTGTATACCACATATCTATGTTAACAGAGACAAAACTTTTGATACACGTATATTCATATAACTTTTGTTCATTTACAGAGCAGTTTATACAGCTACATATATTGGAAATGTTGACCTTGGAGTTGTAAGTTATTTAGATTTGAACAAAATGAAAAATTAGATTTTCCAATGAATTGTTTTTGGGAATGAAAGTTATAGACAGTAGAATTGACAAAATATATACACATTTTTTTCCACTTATCCACGAATTTATAGTAATTTAAAGATTTAAATTTCTAGAACACATGCATTAGAGTTTTTTTTTTTTTTTTAAGATCAAAAGAAGTCTCTGTTTATAAGATTCTTTAAATACCCAGCACCAGGAAACCAAGAACCCAAAACATTTAAAATGTATATTTTTATTCTGATAGATATTTTATATTTAAATTTGATAAATATGTAGGTCAGAATGTCTTTAAAATTCAAAATTGAATAAAAAATTATGATGATGGACTTATTTGTCTGTTTTTATACCCTGCCACACGTAGTGGCGAGGTATTATGTGATACCCCAAGTAGTGTGTCCATCCGTCCGTCCGTCTGTCCGTCCCCCGAAGGTTTCCGACTGATAACTTAAGAATGAAATAACATAAGGTGTTCAAACTTAGTATGTAACTTGTTTACCACAAAACTCAGGCCAAGTTCGATTTAGGGTTCAGAGCTCCAATGGGTTCTGGAGTTATGCCCCTTGAAACTTTGAAATTTTGTGAATTTTCGGGTTTCCGACTGATAACTTGTGAATGAAATAATATATTGTCTTCAAACTTGGTATGTAACTTGTTTACCACAAAACTCAGGCCAAGTACGATTTTTAGATCAGAGGTCAAAGGGGTTCTAGAGTTATGCCCCTTGAAACTTTGAAATTTTGCAAATTTTAGGGTTTGCAACTGATAACTTGTGAATGAAATAACATACTGTCTTCTAAGTTGGTGTGTAAGTTGTTTAACATAAAACACAGTCCAAGTATAATTTTGTGTTCAGAAGTACAAAGTATGCCTTTTTAAACTTTGAAATTTTGTGGAACGTGGCGGGGTATCATGTAATCCGCCATTACTATTTTTATAAGATACATCTATTTACAATACAGGCGAACTTCAATGGCTCGAACACCCAAGGGACAGATGGAAAGAGTTTGAGCTGGAGAGGTGTTTGAGAGTATCGAGGTCAAACTGAGTTTAAAATTGAACAAATGGACCACAAAATAGGTTTGAGACATTCATGGTGTTCAAGTTATTGCAGTTTCAACTGTATTTATATACATATTTTTGCAGGATGGCAGAGTAGAAAGAATAGAAGATGGAGTAGAGCTAGTTCTGAAGAATCATAAACAGGAAATTGTAAGGAAGATTTATTTATGCATAAGAATATGTTTGATATTGTAGTTGAGGGACTCTTCATGACTTCAAGATGAAGATTAACAAAAACATGTTGTTATATTGATTTTTATTCACAGTTTGGTTTGGACTTTGTCTCAAGTACATATGATTAAGATTCGCCTATCTCTTATGAAAAGCGTGAGACACTATATCATTTTTAGTGTGGACCATATTCATTTTCACAAAATACATTTCATGCTTACCTACTAGATATAAAACAAATTATATGGAATGATAAAAGTAGGAATTAGATTTCAAACAAGTTTCATATATGATGATGTACCATATTCGTAGACATTTTGACCTTGACACATCTTCCCTAGCCAAGGGTCACAATCTGTTACTCTCTTCTTCAAGAGGAGTGGAGTGAATTGTAACCCATGGCTAGTGAAGATGACCTTGACCTTGCCTTGAGGGGAATTTTAAAAATTTTGCAATTCCAAAAAGGTAATACTAACAGATAAGTACTATACACCAGGTGAGCTATGTTGTCTTATTGCAACTCTTGATCCAAAAAAATATAGATTGTTGAACTAGGCCATTTTTTATACGACCGCAAAAATTTTGCGGTCGTATTATGGTATGGCGCTGGCGTCGGCGTCGGTGTCGGCGTCGGCGTTGGCGTCGGCGTCGGCGTCGGCGTCTGTGGACAGCATAACTTTAGTTTTAGTGAACGGATTGTTATCAAATTTTAGTATGATGTTTGTTGGCACAAGCTTAAGCCCGGGTTTTAATTTCGCGTTCCCTGCCCAACCCGTTTTTGAAAAAGAGGCAAAAAAAGGGGCCAAAAAGGGGTAAAAATAGGTATTTTCGTGTCTGTGGACAGCATAACTTTGGTTCTAGTGGATGGATTGTTTTCAAATCTTAGTATGATGTTTCTTGGAACATTCTTGAGAAACTTTTTTTTCCTTTAGGTTTTTGCCCCACCCATTTCAGAATTAGGGGCCAAAAAAGGGTTAAATGAGGTGTTTTCACATATTTGACTGTAGAATCTTTATTATTTA
>MJUU01074533.1:4896-36687 GCA_002080025.1 Modiolus philippinarum
TAGGAGGGGTCACACCCCGCAAGCCGGAGATACTGGGTCCTATTTCTATATCCCGGGGTTCCCTCGGGGTCCTCTGTTAGGATGGCTCATACTCCAAGCTTAGAGGATGCTGCGGGCCTATTCTTCAGCCGGGACCGCGCACGGCGGAAATGGTATAGTTTGTCACGATTAAAAAGTAAAAAAAAACAAAAATATACAAATTAAAAGACATGTAAAAATAACAAAAATGAAAAGAAAGGGAAGACTTCCAAACGTTTTGGCCGTATGGCCTTCGACTATGAGACTACCGGGCTGAAATACGGAGAAGAAAGTAGAAAGGACGAGAGAAGGCAGACGTAAAGGCGTGTCACAGATATTACCTGTAACAATCGTGCCAAATCTTGAACATAATCAAAAAACGAGAAATACAAAATAGTTTTCTGTACATGTTAATATTAAATTTCAATACATAAATAATATTATGAAATAGACTGCTTCTTAACATCCATGCCAAAAGGTCGAGCAGTTCCGAGAAAATTTATGACTTTTTGTTCAAGGAACTGTCGTTGTTTCTCACCTGCACTAGTCTGTATAAGTCACTTTCATGTATGCTCATGTTGAGATTTGTTCATATAAAGTATATATTTCACCTAAAATTAAAGGCATTTGCAAAATATCTAATGTGCGTTTCAATTCAAATAATTCCATCAATTTCTGGAATGAGAGTTGTCAAAAGACAACATATCTCGCAAATGCAAAATAAATTTGACAGTTATACATTTTCGTTATTCTAATGTTTTAATTTTTTTAATGTGATTTAAGGTAGTCACATGCCAAAAGAAAACTCCTACCACTAATAAATTCTGGAAGCAGAGTATATCACGCTATATACGTCTGTAACCTGAATAATATATAATGTAAATGCGTTTACTCTGCGAAGAAAACGAATATCTTTATAAAGTACCATCATTTTGCTCGAAACGATTTCAGTCTAAAATTCATCGATCACACAATTTTACATTGAATAAAATAGTAAATAATTAGGGTTATCAGATTAAACTATTTCAAACTATCTAAACTTCAAACATTTCAATAGGGTTTGTAAGTCTCGTCATGTGACAAGCGAGAATCAACGATAAACAGGCAATTCGAAAACGTTTCCCACCAAAACATGACGTCAGAGGATTGTGACGTTCAAATTTTTGTTTGAAACGTCATATATCTTTGTTTAAAATGTAACTTCCGGGTACAATTTTTGATCCCGGAAGTTCCAAAATTGTACGAGACTTACAGTCCCTATTAAAGTATTTAAAGAATACCTCGCAGATAAAAGGGATCATTCAACATCAGGAACTAATTTCACTATGCAGAAGTGTTAAGTCCTTGGCAATATCTTTAAGCATTATGACCATGCCGGTTATCTATAAGACAATTATGACGTTAACTCTAATTCTAATTCTGATCGTTTCCTTTGCTCTCAATCTACAATAATTTGCCTCGGTATCTACACATTGAAATTGAAAAAGGACTGTAAT
This sequence comes from Modiolus philippinarum, assembly GCA_002080025.1. NCBI lineage: Eukaryota > Metazoa > Mollusca > Bivalvia > Mytilida > Modiolidae > Modiolus > Modiolus philippinarum. The sequence goes on from MJUU01074533.1 coordinate 6,411, forward strand.
ACCATACCTTTTTGATATTGTAGGCAATTTTTGGGACCCAGATATTGAAAAGCTTATACCCGTCTATTTTGACAGCCTGTCATTTCCTATTCTTATAAAAAAACCTACTAGAACATTTTTTTTAATTACTCTTTTATTACATGTTATGCTGATTTCGAGAAAAACTACCCTAGCAGCTGAGACTGTTCCATGTCGTCTTATCGCTATGACCTTTGTGGACATATATAAACGGGGAAACTTAACATCATTGAAGATAAATAAGTTCGACAATTCTTTAGAAAAGGGCCTAAATATTGCTCACCGTCAAAAATAAACTGGCAAGCATGTTTAGATATAATTAAAAATGCAGTAACCATTTATTGCAAAAATGGTGCAAACGGGAAAGTGCAGACAAATATGCTCTAAATTTGTTTAAAGATAAAACTATGAACAAGGTCACCAATAGAACAAATTTTTAAAAAGATAATTATAGTGAGTCACCTCCTAAGCTGTATGTAAATAGGATCAAGTCAAAATTGAAGGATCTTGGTAAAAATATATATGTTGGTACATGTTGACAAGGCTTCCAACAACGTTGCTATTGTGTGAAAGAAATACTATATCGACGTCTAACAAAACGAACTGGCCAAGTCAAACACATTCAGACGTACCAACTGGGACGAAAAAACATTGACCAAACAACATTATAAGGATACAGAAATGCTTAAAATTCCACCTAAGTTACACCTTGCCTACCATGTACTGGGTTCCTAAGCTTCTAAGCTTAACAAAACACTTTCAAGCATCGTTTTATTTCGACATCTAGTAAGCGGTCTACATTTATTTTTTCATCCATTTAACTTGTTCACTTACTTGTATAAAAGAGTTGGTTTTTAAATACTGTGAAAAAAACTACTGTGGAGTGCGAAAAATTCTATTGAAGTTTTTGATAAACTACAATCTATTCAAAGATCAGTCTCAACCATTGACAGTTATGATCTTTCCACACTTTATAAAACCCTTCCACATAATTTGATTAAATCCAAATTTGGGAACGTATTAAATGGTCTGCAGATCATTTGTTCCAACAAAAAGCAAGGATTTTTCTCTAATATTACCTACAATAATCATTGTTCCTGGACATTTGGTGATATGATTAGTGCACTCAGTCTCATGCTTGACAACATTTTTGTTCGTTTTGGAACACTTGTAGGTATTCCCATGGGTACAAATTGTGCACCTGTCATGGCAGATCTTTTCCTGTTCTGTTACGAACGAGACTTATTGAATAACTTCAAAATGGAACCATACCAAACAGTGATAAACTTATTTCTGTTTTTATTGATAACAGCAGATATATTGACGATATTCTTACTATTGACAATTCCCAGTTATTAGACTATGTAGACATCATTTACCCACAATATCTGAATTTAAATACAGCTAACAATGACTCAAAATACTGCCCCTTTCTAGATCTAACTATCATTATTGACTCTGGGAAAGTAAAAACTAAAATATATGATAAAAGGGAAGATTTTGATTTCACTTTTACTAATTTCCCTTTTCTTGACGACATATTCTACTGATTGTCTTAAAGATCTATTTACAAACGTCGCTGGCGACAAAATTGTTCAATTTTTAAAAGCAATCAATTTATTTAGTAAGATTTAAAAAGATCAATTTTAAACTAGTCTCTAATTTCTAATATTGGAAGTTAAACCATAATTTCTTTAATTATGTTTTTTTAACATTTTACGCATTTGTTTTATTTGTATAAAGCTATATGGTTTTATATAGATATTTTTATATACTTATTCTAATTAATTAATATACTTAACAGTTCTCGCCACGATAAAGCTGAAATATTGCTGTCGTTGGCGTTAAAAATCAATCAATCAATCAAACGACATTCATCTAGCTACATTCTACGTGGTGTATTTTTCTCAACTAGTATTAATTATGAATTAATCATATTTTATTTGCTCAAAACATTAGCAATTGGGATTGGGCACAAGTTTTTACAACATTATTTACAGCCCGCTCCCTACAATTTACAATAAATTATATATAACAGCAATCATTCAATTAAATAATTTTTTTTTTACATAAAATAAAAAATGCTATGTAAGAAGTAAAAAAATGAATATATTGTAGAATATTGCAAAACATAAGGGAGATATAGACAAAATATGTCTTTGTTTTGGTCAACTGTAAGTTCCATATTACCAAACAGAATTGTGTTTATGTCACCATAAATTTCGAGAATCATAAATAAATTTTGTCGTATTTGAATATAAAAGGAACACTCTATGAAGAAATGATAAATATTTTCGCAAGGAAAGCCACAATCACAACCTGCGTCATTTTTAAGGTTAAATCTATATAGATCATAATTAAGACAACTGTTATTATGTCGAAAACATTATCTATTATCTATTAAGCTTCCTTTCACCATGAGAAAACCATGGCTTACTATCAACGTTAATATTGTTTAAATTTCGCTTAAATCCAGCTAGAGAAGAAATATTTCTGGTTTCCAAATCTAAAGAGTTCCACGTTCGTAAAGTAGACGGAAAGAAAGATACATTTGTCTGTGTTAGTCGATAATGAGGAAGTACAAAGTTTTCACTGTTCCTAAGAGGGTAATTGGAGATATCCGACACTAAAGGAGAAGCAGTTCATTTAAGAACGAGGGTGTTAAACCATTTTAATACGGTATAATAAAGCTAAACAGCTACGATTCCTGCGATCAATAAGCTTTCCCAGCCAGTTTCAAAGTATAAAGATTGACGACTTGCGTACGAGGGTAAACCTGTGACTGTTCTAGCAGCCTCCAGTTTTTTAAGCTTGTCAGCCAACTCAACATCGCAGCCATTCCACAGCTCACAACCATATACCATAACGGGTCTTATAAAGGTAGTAAATATCTACTTAAGGAACCACAATCTAATATATATTTCACTTTGCGTAAAATTGACAATTTTTTGGATACACTAACACATATGTTCTCAATTTGACTTGTCCATTTGCAATCGCTTTAAATAGTAATTCCAAGGTGTTTATGTTCAATACAAGGATTTACAACATCTTGGAAGAGTACGTCATCACTAGTTACGGTATTGGATATGAATTACAATTTTGTTTTATTAGAATTAGATTTGACCAACCAATCACTAGCCCAAGTATTGATTCTAATCAAGTCATTGTTTAATACATTTTGAATGACTTCAGTAGATTCAGAAGTATACGACATTGACGAATCATCAGCAAAAAGACGAGTTAATGATTCAAGATTATCAGCTATGTCGTTTATGTATATCAAAAACCAACAAAGGTCCTAAAACAGAACCCTGTGGTACACCAGCTTAAAGATAGGGTATTTTTAATTGCAAATACTTGTTTTCTATTGGACACATAAATGATCAACCAATTTAAAAGGGACCCCCTTATTCCATATGCTTTTAGTTTACAAATTAAACCTTTTAACCATACTCGGTCAAAGGCCTTGGATATATCGCAATATACAAGACATATATGTTTTTTATCCTCCAAAGCGAGACAAATTTTGTGGTAGATTTCAACAAGTTGGTGAACTGTGGAACGACCAGGAATGAAGCCTGACTGAAAATCAAAAAATAAATCGTTGAAAATAATTCGTTCAAAAACCTTCAAAAAGGTCTATAGTTGGAAGGTAATTGTTTTTCTCCACTTTTGAATATAGGTAAGACTAAAGCTGTTTTCCATCGATCAGGAAATGCTCCTAACGTTAAGGACAAGTTAAACAGTTTTCCCAAGGGTATACATACAGTTTCAGCAGTACGCTTTAGTAAATGGTGACTAACTCCAGCTGAACCAGAAGCTTTGCCAAGCTTGAGAATTTTTAAAATATCCCAAACTTCTTGTGTAGTAATATAAATGTCAGGTAAATTGTCCGTCTGTTCTCTGGGCAAATGCAGGGGGTGAAATGCTGTCATCTTTTACATCGGCAATAGAGCAAAAATAATTATTTAAAAGTTCGACTTCATCGAAAATGTTATAACGTACTAAATTATTCTCAGTATCGAGCAGTGGTGGAATTTCAGCTGAGGAATAAACAGAAATAAGAGTTTTCATTAAGTGCCAATAAGCTTTAGAATCGCGTTTTGAATATGTCTCAATGGTTTCGCTAATGTTATCAAAGTGTACAGTGCGAGCGTATTTTTTCATATTATTCACCTTATTTCGCTGTCGTTTAAAATTTGTTCTATCTGATGGGTGATTAGTACGTTCCATAATTTTATGTAAACGATCCCGACGACGAATTTCTCGTCATATGTCGGAGTTAAGCCACGGTTTGTCATTCAAACGAATCGTTACAATTCGAAATGGAATACAGAGTTTAGCAAATTTCAAATATTTTTCAGAGAATAATGCACAAGCTACATCAATATCTGTACAATTGTGAAAAACAGAATCCTAGTTAAATTGAGAAATTAATTGATTAAATTGTATAAAATTAGCATGTTTATAATCCCACACTTGACGCATATGATTTTGGTAAATTCACTGGAATTTGGACACAGGCCAGAATGGCACAATGGTCACTTACATCACGGTCCATATTTATAACAGATGATTCCGTACAAATACACGAATCACTCAAAATAATAACATCTATCAAACTCGAACGCGTTTCACTGATTCTAGTCGGTTCTGTAATAACGTTTGTCGAGTTATAAAATAGAATGATATCGTTTAAAGCATGATAATAAGTCAACATTAAGATCCCCATTTATACAAAGATAAGGAGAAATATCAAGTGCCTTTTCTGTAGATGCTTTGAAGTTTGACCTATATAGGACGATACACGCTTTCGGTCTATATGTGGTGCAAAGATGTATTTTATAATTCGGCATTATAATTTCAATCCAAATATTTCCCGTCCATCAAATTCCAAATCAGGCTTACGATTGGCACATAGTAAATTAGAGATATAAATCAATATACCGCCGCCAGAAAAAATTCTGTCTGCTCTTAAAGGGGGGTTGAATCCCTCTAAGCATATATCACTTGTGTGAATATTATTATCGAGGTGGGTTTCAGTGACACACAATACATGACAGTCGGAAGCTATATTCTCCAAAACATGTAAATTATTTCGTATGCTTCTGATATTGATGTGGAAAATCGCCAGGTCATAAACAGTGTGGATATTGCTAGCAGGACCAGGATTTGTCTCTATATCACCACAAACATACAGAAGTAAAAAAAAGCAAAAATATAAAATTTACATTTGCGAAAAATGTGCTTGTAAGAGACACATCATCACCATTGCAGCTGAAGATTTCAACGTTATAACATAAATTGACAACAGTGACTGGGTGTACGAATTTTGGTTTGTTGCTGACAAAAATATTTTTTCTTTACCAAAGCAGCAGTTATCAGTTTTGACGTAGAATAGTCCAATCGCAATTCTATGTGATACAATATCACCCATTTTCCAAGTTGTAAACATTTTGATACATAATGCAACATGATTGGACTATCAAAGATAAGTACATATTATAAGGTTGTTTCTGCAGGTCAAGAAAATTATGGAGCAAATTTAAATCACAACAGATAATGTACAGGAATATACATAGGAGTAAATCACAATGTAAGGTTAACAAACTCATGTTACAGAATTAAAAGGAAGAAAAAAATATCAGGTTTGATTTTATATATACGGATAAGAATCAATTGCATTTTATTTGACAGTCAAAGGGAGGAGACGGTATACATAAACATATATTTACTGAATTATCCAATCAACGAATTTAAAGCTGTTACGTTAATGTTAACTCAGTTAAAGTAATTTAAATATCACTTATGGTATTACCTTATAAGGTACTATTTTCTGTATTATTTAAATTTGTTTGGTATGGGTATGCGTGGAGTCGCATAGTTGAATGAGTTACAAAATAGCCTGTGTGTTTATAATAGGAGAAAATGCACATATTTACTATTTACAAACAATCAGCATTCATATATGTATATAAAGAAAAAATTCTGTCGGAATCAAACAAAATTGCACATGTTATATCTCTCCCTGTAAATGAAAAAAAAGGAACAAAGATTGTAAACAAGATATATAGGTATATAGGAATATAGTTCCTCAATACTTTTAACCTCCGTTCTTAGACATCAATTTTGATATAACGAATGGTAAATTTGATACTAAAATTTATGATAAAGGGACGATTTTTCTTTTCCCATAGTTAATTATCCATTTCTGGATGGCGATGTTCCATTAGCGCCATCATATGGTGTTTACATATCTCAACTTGGCCGATTTGCTCGAGTATGTAATAACGTTTGCGATTTAAATGAACGGAATCTTTTCATAACTGAAAAACTATTACATCAGGGTTTTCGTTATCACAAACTAGTTAAAACCTTTACTAAATTTTATCATCGATATAAAGACTTAATTCATAAATACAATGCAATCTGTAAACAACTAATCAAGGCTGGTATTTCACATCCCTTATTTTACGGTAATGTTTTACATAAGAGTAAAAAATACTTAAACTCGCCTAACAAACTTATAAAACCTTTAAATCGTCTAATTCATAAGGATTATAATTATGGTATTGTCGTCAAGTCATTACGTATGGCCTTCTTTGGTATTAACATTGATTTTTGATAGGGTCTTTGCATTTTAACTAAACACATTCTAAATTTCTAAAATCTGTATTGCATGGACACGGGTTATGCATTCCGGTATATGCATGAAATCATTATCCTAAACTCCTCACAGGAAGGGGTCTTGGTGGAAGCTGTATACTGAGGGTACATAACTTACTTTGTCCGTTGGTAATGGGTCTGGAGCTGGCATGTCAGTTAACTGCTAGTAGTCTCTTGTGATTTCATGTTTATGTCCGTATATTTAGTTCTTTCAGTTTCATTTTTCACAATTGACTCAATCCTGTTGCCAACTGAATTTTACTGTTGTTACGATTGTCTTTTGATTTATCACATTGGCAGTAGGGGGAAGGTTGGGCCCAATACAACTAGTTTAACCCCACCGCAGCAGGTTTGCGCCTGTCCTAAGTCAGGAAATTAATTAAGCCTTTGTGTGTCTTGTCTTTTTTCTAGTTAGTTTACTTTATGTCTATAGGAGTCTAAGATGGTGTTTATTTCGCTGAACTCCATTACTCTTTATTCAGGGGCCGACTCCGACCTACCGTTGGGTGTGGGGTTTTCTCACAGTTCATTGAAGATCTTATGGTGGCTTTGAGTCGTTATTACTCCCCTTTTGGTCGTTGTCTCTTTGACACATTCCCCGTTTCCCTTCTTTTTTCTATTTTAACAACAATTTTGTCATCTCTATCTGTCAGTTTAAAGAAGATCCTCCCATCATTTGTCCAGAAAGAATGTACAGAGCCGAGTCGTTTTGCAGTTTCAAGTTCCTCAATTATGGATTTACGATATCTAGTACGATCCTCTGTAACAAATACCCTTGTATGAGAATTTTTTAGTTTACGTTTTGCCATGTATATACGATTTTTCACTTTTCAGCTTCTAAAGCGGCATATGATTTGCCCGTAACCTTCATCATTTATTTTACCAATTATATGAGATCTCTGGATATCATCATCAGACAAATCTACTCCAAGGTTCTCTTTACATATACCAATAACTTTTTGATCAGTCAGTTGCAGATTGTGGCATACGGACGTTATGGAATCGTAAGGAATTGCGCCTACCATACTGCTCTAACCCTTCCACTTCTGATTGAACATTTTTCAATTCCTCTAGAGAAACTGATTCTGACTTGATTGTTTGCATTTCAAGTTTTATCTCTTGCAAATCGGCCTTTAAATTAGTAATTTCAGTTTTCAATGTTTTGTTCTCTATTCTGATTTGAAGTAATTCAGTTGTTTGATCACTAACAGACTGTCTAGTTGGTTCTAGTGACGACTTAACAATATCATTTATAAGTGGGCGAATCGCTTGGATAAGACTTGGTGCTATGATCTCAGGAAGAGAAGGACTTCTAACAGTATCCTCAATGATCTTGCTGATATGAATGACATTTCCTTTATTGTCTGTAATGTATGTTCCTCCCCACTCAGTTGATAAATTAGTCAGGGATTTCTGACGGTTAGCTTGTCAGTCGGACTGACAATTTGATCAAATTTGCGTTTGGATTCACGCGATTTATCTGGTGTATCATTTGGATTCATTATAAAATGGTTACGCCAAGTTTATATAATATATATAATACGTTTTATAATATGATATTAATAACGTAAGTAATCTTTTGGAGTATAAATCAATAAGTGTTCAGTGTGTTCAGTAAGTTTTGTTTACATACGGCCTCCATTACTCGGTTGAGAATACAATGAAGAAACACAATACCTTGATAATTAAATTAATATCATCCGATTTTTCCTAATAAATAACTATCCAATGTAAAGAATATACATTTTGATCCATTTCTAGAACAACACAAAATGTCACTAATCTGGATTTTTTTCAGAGTCTGGCACAAACAGTGTTTATGATTACCGCCATATTGTAAGACCTCAACTAGTACGATTCGCACGCGCTTATTCTATTCTTGACGATTTTAATAAACGTAAACTTACTATCACAACCAATTTTTTACAACATGGTTACTGATTTCACAAGTTGTTGAATACACTTAAGAAGTTTTAATATAGATATGGACATTTGATATCTAAATATGGCGATACAAAGACAATACTGAAGACATAACTGATGGATATATGATTAAAAAAGTTAGAGCCAACTCAATACTTAATCTCACTTTTATACTCAATACAGACAACATACCAATCTTTATAAAGTTCAAAAGTGTTTGCGTTCCTTGTCTATTTAATAATAAGTATATTAGCAAACAATAACGGAAACGATGTATATTGGCAAACAATAACAATAAAGATGTGTGGATTATGGTAAAGGGACACTAAGTAGTTTATAAATATACTTTAAGAACTCTGCAGTCAGAAAAATTCAGAACACAATGATATTTAGTCATGTAGCTCAGACAATGTAGAAAATTCTATTTTAAAAGTTCGAGAAGAAAAAACTTTAAAAGACGAAGTTAAAGTTAATTATAGGGCTTCCCAAAATCCCAATCCTTTTATTTAAAGTAGGATAGTTAGAGGCAATGCTTAAAATCGGACAACACAATCTCCAAAGAGAAGGCAAGTCATGAATTGCTAAATATGCAAAAACATTTCTAAAACTCAGATGTGAACAGCAATGTCATTAATATAACAATATTGACAATCTTCAGTCCCAACAGGGGGTTTACACAATTAGGAATAGCCTTTTAATAACTGACAGGTATGGTTTAAAATTCTAAATGTAACCAATAATTCATGTACCATTCACTGATCTAACAATATTTAATAAAATAAAGAAAATGACTACTACTTATAATAAGTTTAATCAATTTTTCCTTTTTCATTGTTGTCTGGAAGCATAGTGTGGGGTTCCATCAATATGCTCTAATCTTCCCATACTAACGTTCCAGGCATAATATATCCTTCTCGCCCAGCTGAAATCCTTGTATTTCTCGAACAAATACAAAAAATATCTTTATGCGGCCATGTCTCTACACAGACCTTGCAGTCTAGCCCAATCCATAAGGATTTCAGGGTAAAGGCCATTTACATACACAAATACCACCAGTCGAAACATTTGAAAATTTCTGAGGTTCCTTGTCCAGAAAAAGCTTGTAATATCTTCTGGCCATTCTCCCTCTGAAGAAGTCTTTACCACTACGGATTTTTCGTATTTTCAACGGATTGTAAAGTAAAAATAAGCTCTACGGTGTATTGTTGGAAATGCAAGGTTTATTTAAAAAACTTTTAATACAATTTTATTATTTCCAAAATTGGTGTATTCGGTATTACGTAAAAGCTTCCTATAGGTCAACAATGATTATAAAAGTGCTAAAATTGATGAAGGTCTCTGCAAACAATGCTGCCGGGCGCGTCCCGTAGTGATGAATAGGAGGATGCCTCGTCTTTGCGGGTAGTCCGATAATTAATACGTAAAGCAATATTTTTTTACCTCTACCCATTTTTTCACACAGAGAGCGAATTATTGAACACAAAGGGTATGGAGCTACGCCATGCCTAATGCAACATAAAGACCTCATCTGTACCTCTCGTATAAGAGCAGACTCACAAGGGTCGTATGGAAGGCTAAATTCCTTCCCCTACGCATTTTTTTCACATGGGATGCTTGAGCTTGAATGATTGTAGGTAAACTGATTTGGGAATTGTAACGCTTTATGCAGTATTAAGACTCCTTGTATATTATTCAAAGAAGAACAGGCTCACTAGCATTATAGGGGTCGTATGGTTGACTGAATTTTCTACTCCTACCATCTTTTACCATATGACAGTGGGGTAGTCATTATTACGGAAAGCCTGACTGTGATTTCCTGTCTCTACCCATTTTTAATCCGGAATGTTAGAACCCAAACCATTGTAAATGAACTGTGTTGGGAATCTTTGCCCTTTGCGGTATGAACCTCCCTCTATGTCATTGATAGAAAATATGACTCAAGAGAGGTCGTATTCAACGATGAATTGCCTCCCCTTCCTGCTTCTACCATTTTACAGTGACAATAGGGTAGTCGTGTCATAAATATGGAAGGCCATATTATTTATGGAAATGGAATGAATGTAGACAATGGAATGAATGTAGACAAGGGAATGAATGCAGACAAACTGGAGAAACGCCTTGCCAAATATTGTTTAAAGACTTCCTTTTTTTGCTTGGGGGACGTGTGGAAGGTGAAGTTTCCTGTCCCTACCCATTTCTCCACTATTCGGGGGGGGGGGTGCAGTAAGAACTTGTTGGCTGAATTGTCCCTTCCTCTAGTATATATGTATATATTTCATCTTCAAAATATGACTTTTTGATTTCATTTACTCATTGTCGTTCTTATATAGCTGAAATATTGTTCACTGGACGTATAGCTCTGTCCTTAGCTGAATTTTGGCTTTTTTATTTAGATCCTTTTGGTTATTTGTTCTCTATCAGCTTTTACATGTTTTTCGGGTCATGGACTTCCAAATGTTTTGGTTTTATCTGCACTGATGAGACATAAGTTGTCGAAATGCGCATATGCAGACCATAAATTAACTGTAACTTCGGTATTTTGTTATTTATTACCACTGGGCCGATGCCTCTGCTGGTGGACTGTTAGTCCCCGAGGGTATTCACCAACCCAGTAGTCAGTACTTCGGTGCTGACCCGAAAACCGATTTTATTGAAATATGCAATATCTAAATTTTACAAAATTTTGTTTAAAACTAAGGAGTATCTCCGTCATGCATAGCTCTGTCCTTAGCTGAAATTTGGCTTTTCTATTTAGACCCTTTTGGTTATTTGTTCTCTATCAGCTTTTACATGTTTTTCGGATCATGGACTTCCAAATGTTTTGGTTTTATCTGCACGGATGAGACATAAGTTGTCGAAATGCGCATATGCAGAACATAAATTAACTGTAACTTCGGTATTTTGTTATCTAATTTATCAATGAATCAAATCAATGAAGTATAGCCAAAGATGGCGGATAAAATTGTCGAAATGAACTCCATAGATGCAATGACAAAATTTGTTGATGTCATTTAATTTAAAGATAAATATGTTCTTTATGGCCATCATTTTCACTGCTTATTCATAGGTAGGTGTTATTCACCTTAAAAGTTTTTTCTTTCAATTGTATTAACTATGGGAATAAATTCTCAAAATACGGAAGATCACGGAAGCATTTCTGCTGGAATACGGATAACAGTTAAGATGAGTAAACATGTCTGCCTCTGTCCTAATCATGTTACATATCAAGTCCCAAAGTTCTGAAAGCATTGCAGAGAAGTTCATGAGTGAAATACCTGGTTTGGAAAATGAATTTCTCAAACAATATAAACAAAACGTGATACGTGATATCACGTTTTGTATATATATATATATAACTTAATGAAAGATACAAATATTGTCTAAACAAAGACGTTCTGCTTTAAAACCTCATTTTCTGTTTATTTATATTATTGATAATTACAATGAGCTTATCTAGTATTTGCAGACGATACAGCCGTAGAATATTTTAGTGCAATAAAATCAAAATTGTATACGCTATGGCTGATTGGTCACAGAAATAATGTATGCCCTTTAATCTCGAGAAAACAGAACTTAGGTATCTTATAAGAAGCAGGAAAAGCTTACGCTACCCTGACCACACCCTAATTGGGTCCATCATGTTCATCTTTGTATTTGTGTGTTCATTTCATTTCATATTATGTCTTTGTTTTTTCCGATGTTTCCATTGCCCTTGGATTGTTCGGTTAAGATTGACGATCCGTTTTGACTTGCTCTTTCCTAATACTTATATTGTAGATGACTTAATTTTTCAACAATAAAAGAATTTTAAAACTTAAAGCATATATTGATCTCATGGTTAAAACATCATAAAACATTTAGGTATAATACGAAAATTGAAATTTAGTCTAAGCCGGAAGAATTTGGAAAAATATAAAGCATATATACTCCCATCTTTTTAATATTGTTGTGAAATCTTGTGCTCAAATGAATAATCAAAATTTCACCTTGAAGCCGGATGGTATATAAAAGGATAATCGATTTTTACCAGATTCATAAAAAAATACGTTAAAACTGAATGGAAACTTTAACCATAAAAAGGCCTGGCAAAAAACGGGGGTATCTTGCCTACAAAGTAAAAAGAAATTATATATAGTACAAGATCGCCTTAAGTTAACATGCGTCTTATCCTTTTTTGTATCGCAGATCAAATAAAATTTATTAAATAAACACGGCAATTGAAAAATTGGACACCAAGGACCCAAGATCGGGTAACATTAGTAAAGAACTTTACAAACAAAACGTACCAACATAATTTATTTCTTCGTTACACAAAAATCTTAATGATCATGTAGCGCAGTTAGCAATATTAAATTTTCAGAAAGTATGAGAAACCTACAACATAGGAACACAATTACTTTACGATATTAATTTGCAGTTATGGTAAAAGAACTGAGAACACTTAAATACGCAGTCATCTGTTAACATATCAACAATCATCCAAACATTCCAGATGTTGCTGAGCTTATATCATCATAAAAAGAGATAGACAGAATCAAAGTTATTGTAACGCAAGATAGAACTATTTTAACCGATACAAGTATGAAAGTAAAAAAATATAATTTCCTGCTGCAACTTGAAAATTGCAATCAAAAGCAGCTAAAATACTTAGATGGAATGTTAGCAAGATAGTGTTTTATAAAATAAGATTGATTGATTAGACGTCAAGTGACCAGCTATATCAGGAGGAGTACAAGCTAATTCAAAAAATTAAAAGAAAGTTATAAAGTTGAAAGGGACATCCGGGGCAACGAGTTTTGATTGCCACTCGAAAAAAATTGATATGGGTAAAAAATTAAGCATTCTATACGACTCTTATAGATTGATTAGTTAGAGTCCAACGTCCAGTGAGCAATATTTCAGCTATGTAAGGACGAAAATAAGTTAATCAATTTAAACGAATTTAAGTAAAATAAGAAATACAGGAGGAAGGGACAAAGAGTTTTGACTACCACTGGAAAAAGGGAGAGAAATTGGAAGGGGCATGAATTTTAGCCTTTGATACGACACCTAGTGCGCCTGCTGTCCTTAAGAGATATAGAAGGACTCTTTGTGCTGCATGGAGCATGGCGTTTCTCAATACAGTTTAGTACTACAATGTTTCGCTGTCAGGTTTTCCGTATTATCACCTGACTTTCTAGCATAAACAGGCCATTTCCCCTATCCACTAACTGGGTCGCACCCAGCAGCTATGTAGCCTGAGCTCTTGAAAACCGATTTCAGTTGCTGGCTAGAAAATATAGAAAGGGTTTTATACTGCATGGCGCGTAGCGATTCACCACACAGTTTGGCTACAATGGTACGCAGTCGTGCTTTATGAACCGACTAACCTGCATGGACAGGGCATTCCCCTATCCACCACCTGTGGAAGCGCATGGGAGCTTTGTAGCCAGAGCGCCTGAAAAATGATTCAGGTTTTGGATATTAAATAATAAAACATTGAAATAAGAGTAAACTAAATTCAAAAGATTGCCATGGCCACAAGTCGTGTGTCTTCATCGCATGTGAAAATGTACAGGTATATGACCGAATGGCGATATGCAGTATAGCACACCGTACTAAAGCTCCTTGCCAAAAATTATGTGCCTTTATGGTTGCTGAGAAATGTGAAGAAAAGGTACCGTTTGGAAAAAAAAAATTACAGTAAAAACAAATCACAAATCGGTAACATGAAGTAGTGATTCAATATGGGCAAAAGGGGGAAGAGCAGTACGATTCGAAAGCACAATACAAAATATCAACTGACTGCAATTTGCAGAGGTTCAGAGAATAATGCGGCGAAAATAATGTGTGACAGACCAACGGACACAGGTTAAGCAGTAGACAACTCCTCGGTATGGTAACCTAACATGTATGTCAGTAAATTTTGCATGGGAGCGATACTTCTTTTTTTTTGGTTTTAGCTCAAAACAGAATAGATACTTGAAAAAATTTGTCATTTTGGTTGGGGTCAGAAGTATAGTTGATGGGAAACTTATGAACATAATTGTCTGTAGTTTTCTGCAATTTAAAAACTAATAATTCTATTATATAATTTTCGTTTTATAACTGGAATCAAAAAAAATCTTTAGTATTGCCCATTCCTTTAACTATGAAATAAACCACACAGCTTAACCAAATGGAAGCCAATGCAACGATATCGATCCAATTTTTGGACTACATTGCAGACAACAAAGTCGATCAATGATAGGGCGCGTAAGAAAAAGCAGCGACATTCAAAACGCTAAGCATTAAAACATAAGATTTAGAGAATATTTGTAAAAGGACACCAACTTATTCGAAAGCTATGCCCAAACTAACAGTATTGTATAAATACCTAATAAAGTAATTGAGAACCGAACCGTCAGTCAAAAGAACAGGACAATCCATGGACAACGGCAACATCGGAAACACTAAGGAAACCACTTGAGTACAGGACAAAGAAGAACTAAGGCTCACATGAGCCTGTATCACTCACCTGGTGACTGGTTTAATTCATTGTCAACTAGAGACCATACAATATTAACCATACTATACATCAGTTCAACGGATGTTACAGTTTCTGAAAGAATATTCAAACATTGTTGCAAACTTTGAAGGAAACTACCCAAGGACTATTGTGACCAAGTTTGGCCCCATTGACTCAGTAGTTTCAGAGAAGATCTTTAAATGCATTTCCCAGAGGGTCATTATGTTAAACTATGTTTCCCCCTTTCATCTTGGATGAGGTATGAACATAAAAATCACAAACTTTGAAGGGGACCACCAAAGGACTATTGTAGTAACCAAGTTTGGTTCCAATTGGCTCAGTAGTTTCAGAGAAGAAGATCTTTGAATGCATTTTACATGGGTCACTATATTAAACTTTATTCCTCGCTGGCCGCCATCTTAGATGAGGATCCAATATAAAAATCACAAACTTTGAAGTGGATCACCAATGGAGTATTATGACCAAATTTGGTTTCAACTGGCTAAGTAGTTTTAGAGAAGAAGATCTTTAAATGCATTTCCAATAGAATCACTATGTTAAACTATGTTTCCCCATGGCGGCAAACTTGGATGAGGTATGAACATAAAAGTCACTTTGAAGGGGACCACAAATTGACCAATGTGACCAAGTTTGGTTCCATTTGCCTTAGTAGTTTCATAGAAGAAGATCTTTGAATGCATTTCACATGAGGTCCTTATGTTAAACTTTGTTCCTCCCTGGCCGCCATATTGAATTAGGTACCAACATAAAAATCACAAACTTTGAATTGGATCAGCAATGCCCTATTGTTACCAAGTTTTGTTCCTATTCGGCTCAATAGTTGCATAGAAGATCTTTGAATGCATTTCACATAGGGTCCTTATGTTAAACTATCTTTCCCCCTGGCGGCCACCTTGGATGAGGTATGAACATAAAAATCACAAAATTTGAAGGGGACCACCAATGGACCATTATGACCAAGTTTGGTTCTAATTGGCTCTGTAGTTTCAGAGAAGAAGATCTCTGAATGCATTTAACATATGGTCATTATGTTAAACTATGTTCCTCGCTGGCAGCCCTCTTGGGTGGGGTATAAATATAAAAATCGCAAACTTTGAAGTGGATCACCAATGGACTATTGTGACCAAGTTTGGTACCAGTTGGCTAAGTAGTTTCAGAGAAAAAGTTCTTTGAATGCCTTTCCCATAGGGTATCTATGTTCCCTGTTGGCGGCCATCTTGGATTAGATGCCAACCTGCTGGACATGTGCAGAAATTGTAGTCCTTGAAATTCTTAACACTTTGCAATTCAAACTTAACCTCTATCGCAAATAGTTTTGATATAAAAGTAAAAATGTACAAAAACGGTGAAAATTCAAAGAAAAGGGTCTGTAACTCCTATATTCTTCAAAATTAAAGGACATGTAGATCTTATTATGCTGTTCACTTTCAAAATAAAAGACGGAAAGTAACAAACAAACAAACAAACTAAAAAAAAAACAAAACAAAACAAAAAACAAAAAACGCGAAATTTTGCGGAAAAGGAGCTGTAACTCTTAAGACGGGTTTTTGAATAATCTCCAGAATTACAGGCTGGGTAGATCTCATCATGCTGATCATTTCTACCAATGTCAGATTTTTTATATTTGTAACGGTTTTGAGTTATTTGCAATTTACCCCTATGTTCTATTTTTAGTCACAGCGGCCACACAAACTTGAAAGTGCATACCCTGGTGATGATTCAGGCCAAGTTTGGTTAGGATTGGCTTAGTAGTTTCAGAAGAGAAGATCTTTGAAAAAAGTTGACGGACGCCCAGTGATGGCAAAAGCTCACGTGGCCTTTGGCCAAGTGAGCTAAAAATGAAGACACACATATACAGATGCACAACCCGGACCCAATAAAAACCATGGGTGAGATCAGGTGTACCGGTAGAGTAAGCATCTCCTGCTTCTCATGTCAACTCCAGTAGTAAAGTCATATCCGAGAGAGGAAAAACAAACTTTAGTTGTAAAGGGAAAGATCTGTTGTCATCTGGGAACCAGATATCCCATAGTGATCCACAATATATAATACACGAGATTTGTAAATGATATTAGCTATCATGTCAGATGTGTGCACGTCATTCCTCATTGATGATTACATTAGTTAGGTGGACACTTTCAGTGCTACAGATAAACATATATTAGTTGCATTGTTGCAAAAGTTAAACATGTATTAGTTGCATTGTTGCAAAAGTTAAACATGTATTAGTTGCATTGTTGCTACAGTTAAACATGTATTAGTTGCATTGTTTGAAAATGGAGTTTTAACCATCACACAAAATGCTTGTTATTAGAATTGTGAAGAGATCATAAACAAGAATCATATTGGACTCAATTTGACAAGCAATGCAACATTTCTGATAATGGCATGGATGTATTCATAAATGCAAAATTAAGTTTTATGTTTTGTTAATTAACATTTTATATCCGATTCTGATTTATCTGCTTGATAGAGATTTGGATGTAAAAATAAATTATATGATTGAAGTCAAAATGTAAATTTATTTTTTTTTTTCATTATAATAAATTGTCTATTCCATTATAATGTCAGATCCTGTGCTGATGGACTCTTCACTAACTCTGAAGTCAGTACTTCGGTACTGACCAAAAAACGATTTCATTTCATTGCAGTATCTACACATTTAAAATTTTTTTGAAAACTACTGCATAAATTTTGGCTTTCCTTTTATATACCGATTACCTTACTTTTTATACGACCGCAAAAATTTTGCGGTCGTATTATGGTATGGCGCAGTCGTCGGCGTCTGGGTCGGCGTCTGAAGCCAGCATAACTTTGCTTCTAGTGGACGGATCATCTTCAAATTTCAGTATGTGGTTTCTTGGCATAAGGGCAATCCCAGGTTTAAATTTCTGGTTTGTGGCCTCACCCGGTTCAGAAATAGGGGCCAAAAAGGGGTAAAAATGGGTATTTTTGTGTCTGTGGACAGCATAACTTTGGTTCTAAGGAACGGATCATTTTCAAATATTAGTATGATGTTTCTTGGCACATGCTTTAGCCCAGGCTGTAATTTTATGTTCCGGGCCCCGCCCGTTTTAGAAAAAGTGGCCAAAAGGGGTTAAATTGGTTGTTTTCACATAAATTATTTGACTGTAGAATCTTTATTATTTATCGGATTTTGATTTTAAACTCCTTAGAAAATTGCCAATCTGGGGTATGCCAACGGATTTCACGTTGCATGTACCGTTCACGAGATAAATAGGGCCAAGAAGGGGCGAATTTCAAAAATTTCATTTTTTTATTTTTAGTCCGATTTTGATGCATTTTTTCCAAAGGATTCCTTATGAAAAATAATCATAACGCTCTTCTATTAGATTTTTGGTAACTTGTTTCCTTACTCAGCTATGAGGGACCGAAGGGGGCCAAAATCGTAAATTTACAGATAACTTAAAAATTTTTATTTTTCATCGGATTTCGATGGGATTTTTTTCTTTGGATTCCTCTCGATGTAAGCTTTCAGTAGTATGTCAACAGATTTGACGTAGTTCTTACTGTTTCCGAGCTATTAGGGTTCAAAGGGGCCACAACTGCAAATTTGCAGATTGCCTAAAATTTTTATTTTTCATCGGATTTTGATGGGATTTTTTTCTTTGGATTTCTATTGATATAAGCTTTCAGTGGTATGTCAACGGATTTGGCGTAGTTCTTACTGTTTCCTAGCTATAAGGGGTCTAAGGGGCCAAAATTGCATTTTTTTTTCAAAATAATATGCAATTTTATTTTTGATCAGATTTTGATGGGATTTTTTTCTCTTGATATAAGCTTTCAGCAGTATGTCAATGGATTGGGCAAAGCGCTTACCGTTTCCGAGCTATAAAGGGTCAAAGAGGAATCATAAGGAGTCATAAGGGCTCATTTTTATTTTCCCTAGTTTCTGTCCAGCTAATTACTGGGTCAATCTCCTTATTGCGTCCATCTAATTATTGTGTCAAGCTCTTTCCTATGTCCATACTCACTTTAAATTACACTTTTTCAAATTTCAGTAGAGAACATGCTGCGGTCGTACCATGCTGCGCTCGGCGTAGCCCTTTATTTTCATTGTAGCCATATACTGAGTGAGGGATATATATAGATTACACCAAAAGATCCCGTTCATTACCATATTTTATCCACTGGAGATAGCTAGATTTTAAAATTTTAATTGCTAGGCTTGCCGAGCATTTTAAAATTTTTAAATTTAACTATCGAGAGTGGATAAAATATGGCAATAATCGGGATAAAGTGGTGTAACCTTTATCTCTAATGATAAACACCGAGAATTGTATTCCGAATAGATTTTGCAGGAAACAGCACGAGGCTTTATTCAACATACGTCGAATAAAGAAAATTTATCTATTGGGTCATAACCGGTTTAAACTTGACATATCATTAGCGAAATTGGATACATCTGTAATTAATTATGTGCGATATATTTTTGTTTTAAATTCTCCGTTTTTCTTATAGGGATTCATTTGAAATTTTGTTGTATTCTTTGTAATGAGAAAAATCAGACTGAAAAGAAGAAATTGACAAAAATCTTGAAAATAATGAAAAACATTCTCTTAGTCAGCAGGATGAATATGAGAAAAATAGAAAAAAATAACCTGATAAAAATATATCCCAGTTGAGGAGCTATGTTAAATATATGGCTTTATATCGAAACATTTTCTGTTGGGGAATGCATTTTGAAATTTATAAACACATTCTGTTGAGGGCACACCCAGCATTACATAGTGTGTAAAAAGTTCATTTATCGAAACATTTTCTGTTTGGGAAAAAGTTTGCAATTAAAAAAAAAACACTTTTAGGCCATATCAAGCTATAAGAAGGGCGTGTAAGAAATTTACTTCAAGACAGAAACCAGATAAAACATTACTACTGTTTGACTGCTTATTACACTGCCCTATTGGTGAAGATTTTTGTAGCAATACATTGTGATGGAAAAGGCTTGAAACATTTTCTAAGGAAAATTGAAATTAAGCGACACACAGACAATACTGAAGACATAACTGATGCAACTAATTCCCTACTTAATCTCACTTTTACGCTCAATACAGACGGCATACTAATCTTTAAAAAGTTCAAAAGTATCTGTATTGCTAGATTATTAAATGATAAGCGTATTGGCATACAAAAACAGAAAACAGACTTGACTATATGATGTGTCGATTTTTGTATAGTGGGTGTCAGCAGTTTATAAACATACTTTTAGATCCGTAGCTTAAGAAATCTACAATAAGAAAAATTTAGAACAAAATGATGTTTTTGTTTTGTCATGAAGCTCTCAGACAAAGTAGACAATTCATTTAAAAAAAATCGAGGAAAAACTTTAAAAGCCCACCAACCCCGAAAATTACTTCTAGCGAATCCCCAATTCCCAATCCTATTTTTAATCTCACCCATACTTTTAGATCCGTAGCTTAAGAAATCTACAATAAGAAAAATTTAGAACAAAATGATGTTTTTGTTTTGTCATGAAGCTCTCAGACAAAGTAGACAATTCATTTAAAAAAAATCGAGGAAAAACTTTAAAAGCCCACCAACCCCGAAAATTACTTCTAGCGAATCCCCAATTCCCAATCCTATTTTTATCTCACCCATGGTTTTTATTGGGTCCGTGTTGTTCATTTTTGTATATGTGCGTGTCTTCATTTTCTTTTCTGTGTCATGCTCATGTTATGTCTTCGTTTTTTTGTTTTTCCGACGTTGCCATTGTCCTTGGATTGTTCTTTTTAGACTGACGGTTCGGTTCTCACTTACTTTAAAAGTATTATAATTATGGGATAAGTATGGGAAATATAAATCAAACAGCACAAGCTCAAAAGAAATAGCGAAATATGCAAAAATATTTCTGAAGCTGATGTGAACAATCTTAAGTTCGAACAGGGTATTGACACAATTATGAATAGCATTTAATTACTGACAGGTATGGTGGAAAAGTTTGCTGGTTTTTGCTTGTGCCAATACGATCAGATAGGACTAAATGGTGTTAATAATAATAAAACATCTGCATCCTCTTCTCTAGCTCAAACTGATCTGGTTTGATCTGATTTCGGAACTCAATCTCGACTTAATCATTCTGTCATCTTTGGCCCCTCTAATCAATGATAATATGGACAATATCGAATCTTAGGATCATGGTGCAGTGATAACGTTTTTTCCTTATAAAAAATCACTAGCTACTCTCCAATTAGCTCTCAGTACAATTACAATGGATTTAATATGAATTTATTTGAGCCGTTTTTAAGGAAGCCTTTGAGCAACCCAATTGAGGCAATTTAATGTCATTATAAGTGTAGTTATTTTTACAAATTTATCTGCCAGTTTTCTGGGCAAACAATTATTTTGAAAAACCCAGACAATGCAATGACGAAAACATTTGGAATTTTGGAAATATGGAAAAAGGTATAAAAAGTTGGGTTTGCTTTTGCAAAAGCTTTTAGTTTATACAACAGTCGTTCCCAAATTTGATAAAAACTTGGCAATGTTGTATGTGATGCAAGGTGCAACAAAGAGGTTTGAAATGCCAAAGGTAATACTGCCAATGTAAAAGATTTTGGAGTCCAAAACATACAATAGGCTCAAAACCTAGTGCCAATTGCTTCTAATGTCGATAACCTTCCCATGTGCAAAGATACTTTAGACCCTCAAAGCACAAAACAGTTTTTGGGTGATGCTTGTAAGTCTTATTGGACACAGTTATCATCTTATTTCTAAATGGAGGCGACAAAGCTAAGAAATTACATAATAAACGTCACACTAAAATCTGTTCTCTGTGTTGAAGTCACAAATCAACTTTTTCTGACAACTGTCTCTCCACATTAAGGGAACTTGGAAAAAAAAACAAAGTACCTGCTATCTATCATTCGTGGTAATTCAGTTTAAGATAGGTGTAGTTCCTTTTGCAAGAGGTTTAAAATTACTTGGAATTCTTCATCTGCATTTAAGTATCTAATGACTTTATAGCCATTATTTTAACTATCTCTAATATTACTAACTTGAAAACTTGTGCTTACCAAAACCCAAATTGACAACTTAGAGTTTAACGTCCAGTGAGCAATATTTCACCTATATCAGGACGAGAACAAGTTAATCAATTCAAAATATATATATATATATAACTAAACCAAAGAAAGAGGCAAATGTTGAATGCCACTGGGAAAGGGAGACATGGGTAGGGGCAGGAAATTTAGTCTTCTATACGTGTGCCAGTACCTCTGTTCTCTTAAAGAAAAATATAGAAGGGGTCTTTATACTGCATGGAGCGCGGAGTTTCTCTACATAGTTTGGCTACAATGGTTCTTGGACAGGCTTTCTGTATCAAGACCTGACTACCCTGCATTGACAGGGCATCCCCTATCCAACAGCTAGATTGATTGATTGATTGAATATTGTTTAACGTCTACTCAGCAATATTTCAGCTATATCAAGACGAGAACAAGTTTGTTGATAAATAATCACTTAGGGGTATGGAAAGGGCCATGGGACGGGAAATTCTGACTGCCACTGGAAAAGTAGGGTGAAATCGTCAAGGGCGGGGAATTTAGCCTTGTAGCCGATCACCTACGGACCACCCCAAAGAGCTTGCTACAAGGGTTCTTTAACGTGCAGGAAGCGTGGCATTTCTCCCAACACGTGGACCTGAGTTTACATCCCATCCGAAAGATGGGTTGTGTATTTATTAATCCCGCACAACCACGGAATGGGTCCTATTTCTATATCCCGGGACCCTCGGGGTCAGCCTCCGTTTAGGAGGGGTCACACCCCGCAAGCCGTAGATACTGGGTCCTATTTCTATATCCCGGGGTTCCCTCGGGGTCCTCTGTTAGGATGGCTCCTACTCCAAGCTCAGAGGATGCTGCGGGCCTATTCTTCAGCCGGGACCGCGCACGGCGGTCCAACAGCTAGAGACGTGCCAGGCAACCTGGAGCCCTGAAAACCTACACAGGTGCAAGAAAATATTCATTTAAATCGGACAACATCAAATAAATTACAGGACTTATGAAAACGTATTGTCACATGTCGCCTAAATCATATGACACTTGGACTTTATTAAAAAATGTGAAAGTGGTACAATATGACTTGAGTCGTAATGTCAAAACAGTTTTTCATTGAATAAGATACAAAGTTGTGTTTACAGTGTGTCACAGTTTTGGAGTCAAATCACAATATTTGCATTACCGCATATGATATGCTATAAATGATGTATTTCCGAAAAAAATATTGAACTGCAATAAAGTGTTGCTGCTCTGGCAGTACAATATTTAACTAATGCATACTAAGAGAAATAAATCAATTGTTCATGGTGGGGAGAGACAGTGACAGTCAAAATGCATGCCGAGTCAACGATAAATTGATCGATTGAATATTATTTAACGTCTACTGAGCAATATTTCAGCTATATCAAGACGTGAACAAGTTTGTTAATAATTAATCATTTTGGGAAGGGTCATGGGACGGGCAATTTTGACTGCCACTGGAAAAGTCGGGTGAAATCGAAAGGGGCGGGGAATTTAGCTTTGTAGCCGATCACCTACGGACCACTTGCACAAGAGCTTGCTACAAGGGTTCTTTAACGTGCAGGAAGCGTGGCATTTCTTCCAACAAGTGGACCTGAAATTACATCCCATCCGAAAGATGGGCTGTGTATTAATTAATCCCGCACAACCACGGAATGGGTCCTATTTCTATATCCCGGGGTTCCCTGGGGTTAGCCCCGTTTAGGAGGGGTTATACTCCGTAGGCCGGAAATAGTAGGTCTATTTCTATACCCCGGGGTTACCTGGGGGGAGGGGGTTCTACGATAAACACTTAACATACATCTCTGGGGAATGGCAGCAGTAGATCATGTGGTTAAACTATACACAGTTTGCCGCAAGGGGAAACCTGAAAGAGAAGCGCTTGTTAATGCTATCTTCGATATTGCAGGTAACAACACTCTAGCATTTTAAACTGTTTGATAAATTCAGAATTAATACTATTGATTGATTAGTTAGAGTTTAACGTCCAGTGATTAATGTCTCGACAATATCAGGAGGAAAAGAAGTAATTCAATTAAAATAAAGGGCTACGCCGAGCGCAGAATGTCGACCACTGATATTTGAACAAGTGTAATTTAAAGTGAGTGTGAACATGCACAATAATTAATTGGAAATAATAAAGTACTTGGCCCAGTAGTTAGCTGGAGATAAACTAGAGAAAATAAAAGCTAGAGGCTATCCCCGCACTCCCTGTTTGACACAGAAAACAGTTGTTTTATAGCCTGGGCATTATTTTTCTCAATATTTTTGAAATCAATCTATTGAAAGTCGTTATTTTTACAAAAAGATTTTAAGAATATATGGTTGTTGGGCAGAATTCCAAACAATAAGTGGTCTTTGAGACTTTCTGGAAATTTACCAAGATTGGAATCAAGATATTTTTGAAAGCAAATTGATTAAACTGTTTGTTCTTAAATAAACAAATTATTCCAGTATGGTATGTTAGGTAGAATTCCAAAAAATAAGTGGTCTTTGAGACTTTCAGGAAATATATCAAAACAGGAATCAGATATTTTTGAAATCCAATTGATGAAAGTGTTTGTCCTAAATTAAAGAAGCTATTTTAGTATGGTTGCTAGGTAGATATGCAAATAAGAAGTGGTCTTTGAGACTTGCAGGAAATTTGCCAAAATTGGAATCAATTATTTTTTAAATTCAACTGATGAAAGTGTTTGTACTACATTAAAGAAGCTATTTAAGTATGGTTGCTAGGTAGAATTCCAAAAAATAATTGGTCGTTGAGACTTTCAGGAAATTTACCAAAATCGGAATCAAATATTTTTGAAATCCACTGAGTTAAAATGTTTGTCCTAGACTAAACAAATTATTTTAGTATGGTTGCTAGGTAGAATTCCAAAAAATAAGTAGTCTTTGAGACTTTCATAAAATTTTCCAAATTTGGAATTGCATTTTAGAATTCTGATTATTCAAAATCTCATTTTCTACCAAACATTTGCCAAAATGCGTGATTATATGCTCAAATTAAAAAAAAACTATAACATCAGGGTTTTCGTTATCACAAACTAGTTAAAACCTTTTATCATCGATATAAAGACTTAGTTCATAAATACAATGCAACCTGTAAACATCTAATCAAGGCTGGTATTTCACATCCCTTATTTTACGGTAATGTTTTACATAAGAGTAAAAAATACTTAAACTCACCTAACAAACTTATAAAACCTTTAAATCGTCTAATTCATAAGGGTTATAATTACGGTATTGTCGTCAAGTCATTACGTATGGCCTTCTTTGGTATTAACACTGATGTTTTGATAGGGTCTTTGCAATTTAACTAAACACATTCTAAATTTCTAAAATCTGTATTACATGGACACGGGTTATGTATTCCGGTATATACATGAAATCATTATTCTAAACTCCTCACAGGAAGGGATCTTGGTGGAAGCTGTATACTGAGGGTACATAACTTATTTTGTCAGTTGGTGATGGGTCTGGAGCTGGCATGTCAGTTAACTGTTAGTAGTCTCTTGTGATTTCATGTTTTTGTCCGTATATTTAGTCTCTACAAATACATGGTAAATAAGCAATGGAACAACGCTTTTATTGTTGTTCTTCATCTTGAAGTCGCCATGAGGCCTTCAACAATGAGCTTTACTCATCATACCTCATAGCAAGTTCAAGACGGCCCCTAGCACCGGTTTGAGCGGAATTCATTGCTAATTGTCGAGCAACGCTACATCCATGCTTTTTTATCCCAATGATCCATGGATGCGGGATCGTCAACAAACTTAAAGTTAACTGGCGAAGTGTTCTTACAATCGCTGTCATCCACTGCCCGACAAAAAGACGACAGAAGACGATCACAACATTTAAACAACCACAGGGCACTCATCGAGCCAGTTGTAAGAAAACTTGGCAAAATAAAATTATGAGATGTGGGCACAATAAACAGGTGGTCAGAATTACAATTTCAGATTACAAAAAAATGTTTGAAGACAGTATGTTATTTCATTCACAAGTTATGAGTACAAAACCCTAAAATTTGCAAAAATTTATAAGTTTGAGGGGCATAACTCCAGAACCCCTTGGACCTCGGAACCCAAAATCGAACTTGACCTGAGTTTTTTTATAACAATTTACATACCAAGTTTGAAGACCTTGTGTTATTTCGTTAACAAGTTATCAGTCAGAAACCCTAAAATTCGCAAAATTTCAAAGTTTAAAGGGGCATAACTCCAGAACTCCTTAGACCTCGCAACCCAAATTGAACTTCACCTGAGTTTTGTGGTTAACAACTTACATACCAAGTTTGAAGACCTTAAATTATTTCGTTCCAAAGTTATCAGTCGGAAACCCCAAATTCGCAAAATTTCAAAGTTTCAAGGGGTATAACTCCAGAAGCCCTTGAACCTCGGAACCCAAAATCGAACTTGACCTGATTTTTGTGGTTAACAACTTGCATACCAAGTGTGAAGATCTTGTGTTATTTCGTTCACAAGTTATCAGTCGGAAACCTTCGGGGGACGGACAGACAGACACACGACTGAGGGTATCGCATAATACCTCGCCACTTCGTGTGGCGGGGTATAAAAAGTAGCAGGAGTTTGAGTCACAAGAAAAGTTTGACGGACGGACAGGCAGACGGAGGGTATCACAATATCCCTGAACTTTCTGCCAAAGTGCGGGGATAATTAGCCCTAATGATTACTCTTATGGATAGGAAATGATAAGAGGTATGTCAAAGTTGTCAACTTAAACCTTAATAAAAGTGGAATCTAGAGAAACGAACCTCATAAAAATCCGATAAAAAATTTTACATATTTTAAACATTACAATGTTGGCCCCTTTGCCCCTAATAGCGCGGAAACGACAAGAGCAACGCTACGCCAAATCTTTTCACACATTACCAAAAGCTTACAACAAGAGGAATCCAGAGAAAAAATCGGATGAAAAATTTCGAAAATTGAAATTTTTTGACCCTATGACCCCTTATGTCTAGGATACGTTAACAGATATACCAAATCCGTTGACAAATACCAAAAGCTTACGTCACGAGGTATCTTAAGAAAAAAATCCCATCGAAATCTGATCAAAAATAGAAATTTCAAATATCTAGAAAAACTGCAATTTGACCCCCTAATAGCCCAAAAACGGTATCAAGATGAATCCAAAGAAATAAGATCCAAAAAAATTCACATTAATTAGAAAAAAAAATGCAATTTGGCCCCTTTGACCCTTTCTAGCTAGGAAATGGTAGGAGTTATGCCAAATCTCCTGACATACTACCGAAAGCTTAGATCAAGAAAAAATCCCATCAAAATTCGATGAAAAATAAAAAACAAAATCGGACTAAATATTAAGCAATTTTTTTAAATTCACCTCTTTTTGGTCCCATTTATCTCGGGAATTGTAGATGCAACGTTAAATCCGTTTGCATACTACTCAGGAGCACACTGAAAGAAACCCTATCAAAATCAGATAAGTACATGTAATAAAGATTCTACAGTCAAATAGGTGAAATCACCCAATTTGACCTCTTTTTATCCTCCTTTTTAACAAGTCTGGGCCAAAAACTTAAAATTAAAATCTCGGTTTACGCGTGTGCCAAAAATATCATACTAAAATTTGATAATAATCCGTCAACTAAGACTAAAGTTATTCTTTCCACAGATGCCAGCGCGGGCGGCGCCAACGCCATACCATTATAAGACCACATTTTTTCTGCGGTCATATAAAAATTATAAATAAAAGAAATAAATGGGCATGGTGTTTTGATTGCCACTGGAAAATGGGATTTAGCCTTCTACAAACATCCTCATTGTGAGTCTGCTCTTCTTTGAATAATATAGAAAGGGTCTTTAAACTACCTGGAACGTGGCGTCCCCGAATATGGCATCAATGGTTCGCGATCAGGTTTTCCGTATCACGACCTGACAACCCCGCAGAGACAGGGTTTTCCCAGCCAACCACCTGGGGACGCGCCTTGCCGATCTGTAACCGGAGCCCTTGAAAACCGATTACTGTGACTATTTTTTTAATGACTACATTTACGGGAAACTCCTGAATACGGGACTTTTGAATCGTATTCAAGCCGAAAAGTTTTATTACTTTACAAAAAAATTCAACATTTATACATTGGCAGGGAAGCACTAATTAATGAATAGTATTTAGCTACGGCTGATTTATTTAAGCAATTATAACGATTCATGCTAATTGTTTTTCGTCAATGAAAATTTAGTTAAAGAATTTACATGTACTAGGAAAAATTATAATTATACACTTCAACTTCATTAATAGTTTATTATTTAGGTGGTATACATTTATTTCAATAGCTCATTCCTTCGTACTGGTATTTAAGGCAATCGTTTCCGCCTTCATTCTCGCGAGAGGTTCCGTATTACTGAAACTGAATACCTGAAAGCCGATTTAATTTAGAAACTTGCAATAAATTTTGCTTAAAACTAAGGAGTATCTCCCTCATGCAAAGCTCTGTCCTTAGCAAATTTTGGCTTTCTATTTAGATCATATTTGGTTATTTGCTCTCGATCAGTTTTTAAACATCTTTGAGTTAATGGTCTTCCAAATGTTTCGATTTTATCTGCACTGATGATACATAACTTATCGAAATGGTATCATGCACTCTAAAAAATCTTTTACTTAGTAATAGTTTGATACTCATTTTAAGTAAATTACTCAGTAATTAATTACTAGTGATTACTTAGGCATGATTGGTTTTTACTTATTTTATATGCGTTTTACTTACCTATTACTTAAATGCATTTGATTTACTTATTTTGTCAAATGCTTTACTAAATGATACTTGTTTTGAGTAAAACAATCTTTCTGAGTATTTTAAACAGTTGAATATTAATTACTTGATTTAAGAAAAAAATATCGGCATCTTGTATATATACCACGGGTTTTCACACCGAGAGTAATTGAGTCCAAAATATAGGCTTAAGGGCAAACCCAATGTTAAATCAGTTTAAATCAGTTTATATTCAGGCTCCCATGAATTATTTCGTTGACACTTAAATGGCTCTAGGAAGATGAAATTGTTTTAGTGTCAAACCCCGTAAAATATGAAGTTTTGGTTTATGGCAAGGTAAAACACCAGCTTGATACTGTCTATGACATTATTCAAAGTGCTGTGGTTTGTCTATGACGTTACCTTGAGTATATGCTGGTTTTACCAAGAATTGGAAGGAATTTATAAAACAACCTTGAGAATATGTTGGTTGTACCGAGAATTGGAGGGACGTCATACTAGAATGATTGATAAAACCACACTTTAAATGTATATTTATTTGAAACTGATGTGACAGAGCTAGTTTAACAGTGTTTTTGTCTGGTTAAAACATCAATTTGAAATAGCAAAAAATTATCTTCCTTTTCTTAAAATCTGTTCACTTTAAATCTCATGGATACCACCTGCTTGGTTTAAATTATGAAGAGTTTCAGAGAATATTCTAAAATATACAATGATAAATATATATCAAATAATTACCTACAAGTGAACTGAACCTAAATGACAATATACAACCATTTGATTACTTCGAGCCACATTAAATTTTAATTTTTATTTCATTATGTCATCTGATTGAAACGAATAGTATCTACAAGATCATAATAATTCGGAACATATACGCGTTTTTCTCACCTTCATATACATAAAGAGCCGATGAACAAAGAGATTGTCTAAATGAATCATTGTTTTAAACCTTGAACAAGGGTTGGCTCAGATACTTCATAAGACTGCTAGCAGGCACCAAACTATTGTTTCAATGTTGGCGGTTTAATGTCACGTTTAATTTCCTATGTTGGATAAAAATTGAGTATCTATTGGTTTTATGAGGGTATCTTCATGAAAGTATACTAAAAATAAGAGATGAAGTCCAAAGTCAATTTTTTTTATTTTATTTATTTGTTTTGTTTGATTTATTAATTTATTTTGGTTTGAAATTTGAAGTATAAACAAAAAATATCTGAACTGTTGCGTGGTCGAATCCGATTTAAGCACGAAATAAGGCTAAAGTAAATCTAAAAGGGGGTTATAGCAACTTTTCCCGGTGTCCCTTTTATACTATCATTCTTAAAGATTTAAATTAGCAGATTAGCATCCCCGGGGGGGGGGGGG